>CM065589.1:566204328-566378380 GCA_033119425.1 Bufotes viridis
GGTCTGATCTGGGGTTTGAATTTATTTGGCGTCAGCTTAAATGTTGGGTTTGATCTTGGGTCTATATAAAGTTAAGGTCTGATTTGGGGTCTCTATACTGTAAGTTCGGGGTCTTATATGCAGTCTGCATAAACATGGGGGCTAATCTGGGGTCTGTATAAAATTAGGGTCTGATCTAGGGATCTGTATAAATTTGGGGTCTAATCTAAGATCTATCTAAACTTGGGGTATTGGAGGATACAGGCAGCAGAGTTGCTCAACAGCCAACACCAGTATCCGTTCAAGTCCTATCCAGGACAACATCGCCATGAGGCCCACATGATGGCAAATTAGGGGACTACATAAATATTGGGGCTGATTCAGGGTCAGTATAAATTTGGAGGCTGATTTTGTAACAGTCCCCTATGTGCTATGTGCCATATATTAATACTGGTGTCTTCTTATGTGGTGGAGGGGGCTGCAGACCCCTGACCAAAGATGTTTGTGCATGATCATCTGGACTATAAAGGAAAAGAAAAGGAAAGTGAACAACTGAAATGCGTGGAGACATCACCTGTAAGTCATTGGGATTTGCCCATGACAGCTTCTTTAATTGTGTATTTAAAGGGGTTTTCCCATCTCATATATTAGGGGCATCCCGGGCATATATCACCAGGATATTCTCCCAATGTCTGATAAGTGTACATATCTTTAAAACGAAACCAGCAAAGTGAAGAAGAGCACACCACGCATATGCGGCTGCCCCCATTCTAAAAGACTAAAAGTAAGTATACACATATAAATTGAAGAAAAGTTCAATGGGGAACCTATAATCAAATATAATACCGACCAATGTAGCTCAGACCCCGATGCGCGTTTTACATGTTGCTTCCTCAGGGAATGATTAATTATTTAAAGAGGACCTTTCATCACCTTGTAGTGCAGTCCCCACTGATGCGATGTGTGTGGGGTCTTTTTTCAACAACCCCCAACGCTACCCCCGTTCGTCCGCTATGTTGCCCCGTTCTGTATTGTACTGACCTGCAAACTCGCAACAGGGCAACTGCTGTGGGTGTCTCCTTTTCCCTGGCTTTGATCGCGATCCAATCAGAGCGGACCGCTCTGTTGCGAGTTTTTAAGTCAGTACAATACAGAACAGAGCTCCACAGCAGACGCGGGGGGGTGGGGGGATTAGAAAAAAAAATAAAAATACTACATCAGTGGGGGCCACACTACAAGGTTTTGACATAGTTAGCCTATGTCAAAACTGATGAAAGGTCCTCTTTAACCTCTTAAGGACACAGGATATACCCGTACGTCCTGTGTCCTGTGCCTAAAGATGGAGCCCGCTCCTGCTTCATGCGGGCGACTAAGCCGCGGGTGTCCACATGGTTCTTGTAGCAGACACCCGCGGCTAATGTCCGCGACCGGCAGCAATGCCGATCGCGGCCATTTAACCCCTCAGATGCCGTGGTCAATCTTGACCACGGCATCTGAGTGCGCACAAACCGAAAGTTTTACTTTATACGATTTTTTCATATATTCGAATGCTATTGCATTGGAATGTATAATAATCGCAATCAGATGATTGTATGTTATAGTTCCCTAAAAAAAAAGAAGTTTAAAAAATAAATAAATAATACATAAAAGTTCAAATCAAAAAAATAAAAAATAAATAAAAATAAATAAATAAAAAAACAACACAAAAAAAATACACATCATGGGTGTCGCAATGTGCGAAAACGCCCATACTATAAAACTATAAAAATATATTCCCCAAACGGAAAAAAGCGTCCAAATAGCGGATTCGCCATTTTTGGTCGCTTCATTTTCCACAAAAAATTAAATAAAAGGTGATCAAAAAGTCATACACACCCCAGAATGGTATCCATAAAAAGTTAAGATGACGCAAAAAGTGAGCCCCCATACAGCTCCGTACACATAATTACAAAAAAGTTATAGGGGTCAAAACATGGCGACAAAAAAGTAATACTGATTTTTTTTCCCACTTTAGAATTTTTTTTTTCACTACTCAAACGCAGGAAAACTTATACGTATAGGGTATCGCCGGATTCGTACTGACCTGTAAAATAAAAGTAACTGGTCAGTTTTATCACACATCGAATGTCGTAATTTAAAAACCCGTAAAACTGTGGTGGAATTGTTTTTTTTTTGCAATTTCACCCCATCTGGAATTTTTTTCCCGCTTCCCACTACATCAAATGCAATATTAAATGGTGGCGTTGGAAAGTACAACTTGTCCTGCAAAAAACAAGCTCTGATATGGCGATATGAATCGAAAAATAAAAAAGTTATGGCTGGGAGGCAGGGAGCGCAAAAAAAACGCAAAAAATAAAAAACCTCTGGTCCTTAAGGGGTTAAAGATGGCGCCCGCTCCTGTCTGCTGCGGGTGCCATAGCCACGGGTGGCCGCCTGCTTCTTGAATCGGACACCCGCGGCTTATGTCCGCGACCAGCAGCGATGCCGATCGCGGACATTTAACCCCTCAGATGCCGTGGTCAATCCTGACCACGGCATCTGAGCGCGCACAAACCGAAAGTTTAACTTTCGGTTTGTGCTCCGGCTCCCCCGTGTTTGCCATTGGCGGAGCCGGAGCGTGCCGGCAGCAGCCTGGGTCTCTATGAATTTTAACCCAGGCTGCTGTATAGTGTTTCCTATGGAGCCTAACCTGTAATACCATTTAATATGGCATACAATGTAGAGAGAAGCAGGAAAATTCCAAATGGGGTAGAATTGGGAAAAAAGCTCAATTCTTCCACCGTTTTACGGGTTTTGTCCCTATGGCTTTCCCTTTGCGGGTCTTTACAATTACAACAATACCATATATGTATAAGTTTTATATGTCTAAATACTGTAAAAATAAATTAAATCTTTGAAAAAAGAACATTTCGTTTTTAAATCGCCATATTCTGAGAATCAATCAGCCATTTTGATACTTTTTCCCGTTACGCCATTCGCCATAAAATAGTAACATAGCAACACAGTTTATAAGGCTGAAAAAAGACATCTGTCTGTCCAGTTCAGCCTGTTATCCTGCAAGTTGATCCAGAGGAAGGCAAAAAAAAACTGTGAGGTAGTAGACAATCAGGCAATCAGAATAACTCCCTGGATCAACGACCCTCTCTAGTAGCTGTAGCCTGTAATATTATTACACTCCAGAAATACATCCAGTCCCCTCTTAAATTAGTTTATTGTACTCACCATCACCACCTCCTCAGGCCGAGAGTTCCATAGTTTCACTGCTCTGACCGTAAAGAATCCTGTTCTATGTGTACAAACCTTCTTTCCTCCAGACGCAGAGGATGTCCCCTCAGTCACAGTCCTGGGGATAAATAGATGATGGGACAGATCTCTGTACTGACCCCTGATATATTTATACATAGTTATTAGATCTCCCCTGAGTCGTCTTTTTTCTAAAGGGAATAACCCTAATTTTGATAATCTTTCAGGGTACTGTAGTTGCCCCATTCCAGTTATTACTTTAGTTGCCCTCCTCTGCACCCTCTCCAGCTCTGCTATGTCTGCCTTGTTCACAGGAGCCCAGAACTGTACACAGTACTCCATGTGTGGTCTGACTAGTGATTTGTAAAGTGGTAGGACTATGTTCTCATCACGGGCATCTATGCCCCTTTTGATGCAACTCATTATCTTATTGGCCTTGGCAGCAGCTGCCTGACACTGGTTTCTACAGCTTAGTTTGCTGTTCACTAAAATTCCTAGCTTCTTTTTTATGTCAGTGTTACCCAGTGTTTTACTATTTGGTATGTACTGGTGACTTGCATTATTCCGTCCCATGTCCATAACCTTACATTTGTCAGTGTTAAACCTCATCTGCCACTTCTTGTCCCAAGCCTCCAATCAGTGGCGAATTATAATTGGGGCGTTCGGGTTGGTGGCCCGGGCCCCACATCGCCCACATACTGCGGCGGGGAAGGGGGGCGTATAGTTCCATGCCCCGCCGCCTATCACCGCCATAGGCTTCAGGCTATATGGGGGCAGTGTGTGGGAAATTACTATATGGGGGCAGTGTGGGGGAAATTACTATATGGGGGCAGTGTGTGGGAAATTACTATATGGGGCAGTGTGGGGGAAATTACTATATGGAGCAGTGTGGGGGAAATTACTATATGGGGGCAGTGTGGGGGGAAATTACTATATGGGGACAGTGTTAAGGGAAAATACTATATGGGGGTAGTGTGGGGACATTATTTTTGGGGACACTATACAGGTTTTATTACCTGGAGCAAAATATAGGGTGTTGTTATTATTACTGGGGGCACTCTAGAGGACGTTATAACTGCTGTAGACACTATAGGGATCTTTGGGGTCATTAAACTGTTGCAGTAGAACTGGCTTAGTTGCCCATACCAAGAGATTCCACCTTTCATTTTTGACAGCTCCTCTGGAAAATATTGGCAACTAAAATTTTAATTTGTTACCTGCAGTCCTATGTAACACCCCACATAACAAAATAGTTCACTGTGTTATGTGGGGTGTTACATAGGACTGCAGGGAACATCTATGACATCTGTACTCAGGGAGTTATGAGATGGTGGGGTCAGACTCCTGTCACCCCCGCCAATCCGCTGTTTGAGGAGACTGCACTGTCCCAGTGAGCGCCGCAGCCTCTTTGCTCAGCGCTGTCCATTTGATAGCACTGCGCTTAGTATTGCAGCTCAGCCCCAGTCACTCAGATGGGACAGAGCTGCACCCCGGCCACGTGAACGATGAATGTGATGTCATATGACCTAGAGATCAGACTGTGGCGCTCACAAAGCACTGCAGCCTCTTCATACAGAAAAAAAACCTTAAACTTAAAATGGAGAGAGGGGCCCAAGTTGGATAGACAGCCCCGGGCCTATCATGCACTTAATCCGCCCCTGCCTCCAATGTATTCAAATCCATCTGCAGCCATATACTGTCCTATTCTGTGTTAATTACTTTATACAGTTTAGTGTCATATGCAAAAATTTATATTTTACACAGCAAGCCTTCTACAAGATCATTAATAAATATATCGAAGACAATAGGGCCAAATACTGACCCTGTGGCAGGGGCGCACCGACAGGGGGGGTTTTAGGGGTCTGGACCCCCCCTAGAACCCAGATCCAATTTTTTTTCAAATCACTCAGGGCCGCACCGCCGATCGCAACAGGCGGCGCGGCCCTGGTTCCAATTGCAGACGGCGGTGGGGAGGCAGTAGGAGATGAGCGCTTCCATTGCGGAAGCGTTCATCTCTATATTCATCGATCTGTGTTGCCGTCCTCAGGACAGCGATACAGATCAATGTGCTGTGGCAGGGGAGGGAGAGGCGTCTCCCTTCCCTGTTCTTCTGATAGGCTGCAGGCACTAGTGCCTGCAGCCTATCAGAGGCCGAGCTCAGGTGGCGCGATGACATCATTATCATCGCGCCGCCTGAGCCGGGCAGCACACAGCGGCCGGAAGAGGTCTGCTGCTAACCTCATGAAGGTAAGTATTAGTGTTTTTTTTTGTTTTTTTAATGGTGGCACATTTTAGGGGGCACCTGGTGGCATTTTGTTTTGTGGGGGCACTATGGGGGCATTTCTCACTGGCCCGTTTTGGGTAGGGGGCACTATGGGGGCATCTGGGGACATTTATTTGTAGCCCATTTTGGGGGCATACTATAGGGGAATCTTGTGGATTTTTTTACTGCCCCATTTGGGGGGGCACTATAGGGGCATTATTTGGGGGCACCACACCATGGGGAGTGGAGCATTATGGGGGCATTTATTTATTTATTTCTATCCCATTTTGAGGGCATTTTACTGCCTTATTTTGGAGGGGCCCTATTAGGGCATCTGGTGGCACTATAGCGGCATTATTTGGGGCACTATGGGGAGTGGAGCACTATGGGGGCACCTGGGGGCTCTAAAGGGGCTTTTTATAGGCATATTATGGGGGCACTATGGCATCTGGTGGCACTAAGGGGCATTTTTCACTGGCACATTATGGGAGGCACTATAGGGAGAGCAGCACTATGGGGCATCTGGTGGCACTATAGGGGCATTATTTGGGGTCACTATGGTATTTTTTTACTGGCACAATATCCCCTATATGCACTATGGTATCTGGCTGGCACTAATGTGTATTTTTACTGGCACATGGGAGGCACTATAGGGCCGGGCATCACTATGGGGCATCTGGTGGCACTAAGAAGGGGCATTTTTAACTGGCACTTTATGGGGGCACTATGGGGGAGAGGAGCAGTATGGGGGCATCTGGTGGCACTAAGAAGGGGCATTTTTAACTGGCACATTATGAGGGCATTATGGGTGAAAGAAGCACTATGGGGGCATCTGGTGGCACTAAGAAGGGGAATTGTTAATGACACAATATGAAGGGCACAAAGAAGGGGCATTTTCTACTGGCACATTATGGGGGAGAGGAGCACTATAGGGGCATCTGCTGGGGGCACTACAAAGGGGCATTTTTTGCTGGCATATTATAGGGGGCACTATGGGGAAGGGGAGAGAAGCACCATGGAGGCATGTGCTGGGGGCACTAAGATGGGGTATTTTATACTGGCAAATTATCGGGGCACTATGGTCAAGTGGGAGAGGAGCACTACGGGGGCATTTACTGGGGCACTATATAGAGGTATTTTATACTGGCATACATTATGGGGACATTAGCTCAACTGCGGGCACTAAGCAGGTGTATTTCTTGTACTGTAATATTATAGGGAGAATTATTACTACTAGGGGGCATTATGGTGAGCTTTACTACTACTGGGGGCTATGGCGAACATGATCACACTAGTATGGGCACTATGAGGGCATTATTACTAAGTGTGCTCAGGCAGGGAATAATTTCTATTGGTGGGAATTTGGTGAGCACTGTTACTTTGGTGGGCACCCTGGCACAGTATCAGCTTAGCACAATTATTTTTGGGGACAATATGTTTATTCTATTAGTGTCAGGGATACTATATACTGGGCACAGTTATGTTTTTAGAGCACTGTGTGCCAATATTTGTAGAAGGGGGCACTATCTGTGTGGTACAGGTATTTTTCAGGGGATAGTTTCTGCAGTATAGTATTGAGGAGCACAGCGGGAACAGTATTGGGGATGGCAGGATGGGGTGTTCAGAAGATATGAAGATGATGGAAAAGTGGGAAACTAATGTCTGTTTGTCAATCTCTGCAGAGACAGGAGATGGGTGAAAAATCATCATGGCGGTCTGGTCTGAATGGAGAAGATGAGAAAAGAGAACGTCTACATCAAAGGTGACAATCACTGGATGTAGGAGGTATGTGGCGCTATGTAGGATAGGAGATGCGCCGGCTTCTCCTCCTGCCATTTGCAAAAGGAGGATTCAGAGCTACGTGAGGACGGCCCAAGGGGGGGGCAGGCCAGGGGCGGGTGGCGGATGGTGGGGGGGAATCACAAGCCTTGAGCAAGATCTGGGGAGGGAGAAGAGCGGGGGAGCTTCCTTGCTGTAGCCTGCTGTTGTCCATTGTATAATGTGAAGCAGGCAGTGCAGCCAGGACACGCCATCCCCTCGGTATGATGTGTAGACCCGGGCTCCTCCACCAGGACCTACACACCTTTAATATCGCGCAGCTCCTCCTCCACTCCACTTTTGGTGCCTTCAGGACTAGGAGGGAGGAAGTGAAACTGCAACAGCTCCTGCCACGGAGCCACGTGGGGGGCAGTGTGAGTACAGGGGCTTTATGTTGGGCCCTGTATGGTGGAGTATTAGGTACAGTGTGTCTATGTAGGATGAGGGTGAGACTCTTACCGTCATCCTCATCAATATCATTTCAGCTGTACAGTGTTTGTTGGGAGTGGCCTATTATATGTAGGATGGTCTTAGAAAAATGGGCGGGGTCAATTTTTTGGCGCTGCACAATTTTTTTTCTTTTCGGACCCCCCCTAGACAAAATTTCTGGGTGCTCCCCTGCCCTGTGGTACCCCACTAGTGACAGTGACCCCTCCAATACTGACCCCTGTGGTACCCCACTAGTGACAGTGACCCAATCTGAGTGTGTACTGATTAATAACCACCCTCTGTTTTATATCACTGAACCAGTTACTTACCCACTTACGGACATTTTCTCCAAATCCAAGCATTCTCATTTTATATACTTGCCTTTTATGTGGCACAGTATCAAATGCTTTAGAGAAGTCAAGATCTACGACATCCATTGATTTGCCAAGTCTAGAACTTACCTCCTTATAGAAGCTGATTAAATTCGTTTGGCATGACCGATCCCTCATGAAGCCATGCTGATATGGCGTTATTTGCTTATTTCCGTTGAGATCCTCTAAGATAGCATCTCTCAGAAAACCTTCAAACAGTTTACCCAGATGTTTAACAGATGTTAAACTTACCAGCCTATAAGTTCCGGGCTCTGTTATTGGACCCTTTTTGAATATTGGCACCACATTTGCTATGCGCCAATCTTTTGGAACACTCCCTGTCAGTATAGAGTCCATAAATATCAGAAATAAGGGTCTGGCTATGACATTACTTAATTCACTTAGAATATGGGGGTGCATTCCATCTGGTCACGACGGTTTATCTATTTTAATCTTTTTAAGATACCACTTCTTGGGTCAGACAAGACACTTTTAAAGGGGAATTTACTTTTACATTCTGAATTTCATCTGACAGTTTATTTTCCTCAGTGAATACAGTGGAGAAAAAATATTTAATAGCTTTGCTTTCTCCTCATCGTTCTCTGCAACTCCCCCCTCATTATTCTGTAAAGTGTCGACACATTCAGATTTATACCATTTACCATTTATATAATTGAAGAACATTTTAGGGTAAGTTTTACTCTCTTTGGCAATGGATCTCTCTGTCTCCAGTTTGGCTGCTTTTATTTGTCTTTTACATATTCTATTTTTTTCTTCTCGTTATTTTTCAATGCTTCTTTGCTACCCTCCTGGTATAGTGACTTAAATGCTTTCATTTTGTCATTTATTTACAATTCTATTTATCCTCATAGTTTTTTTCTTGTTCCTTACCCTTTTATTCCCATAAGGTGTACCTCTCACAGTTAGGGTTTAGGATGCCTTTAAAAATATCCCATTTTATAGCTGTATTTTTATTTTTGAGAACATTGTCCCAGTTAGTTTCGCCAATTGGCTCTCTTAGTTGGCTAAATTTAGCTAGTTTGGTCTTTTTGTGCCTCCCTGAAGGAACACTCTTTTGAATAACAATTGGAAGGCTATTATTTTATCGTCACTATTTCCCAGGTGCACTCCAACCTGCAAGTCTATTGTTCTGTCAGGTCTATTGGTTAGTACCAAGTCCAGTATGGCCGTCCCTCTAGTCGAGTCCTGAACCAGTTGGGAAAGGTAATTGTCTGTGGTTATTGCCAAGAACCTGTTTCCTTTATTAATTCTACAGGTTTCAGCTTCCCAGTCTATATCTGGGTAGCTGGTCCTCCAAAATAACAATCTCATTATGATTTGAGGCCTCATCTATCTCCCTTAATAGTAGATTTTCTGTGGACTCTGGTATATTAGGTGGTTTATAACAAACTCCTACCAGTACTTTATTATTGTTTTCTCTTCCATGTATTTCTACCCACAGTGACTCCACATGTTCATGTCCCTCACTTATATCTTCCCAGATTGTGGGCTTTAGACAGGACTTTACATAAAGGCAGACCGACGCCTCGGAGGTAGGCCTCGGTGCGGTACTGTCGCAGGAGGTCAACGGGGAAGAACATCCCATTGTCTTCCTGAGCCGTAAGCTCAGTCCCGCCGAGTCCAGATATAGTATAGTGGAGAGGGAGTGCCTGGCTATCAAGTGGGCACTCGAATCTCTCCGCTACTACCTGTTAGGGAGGAGGTTCCGTCTGGTGACCGACCATTCCCCCCTCAAATGGATGAGTCAGGCCAAGGAGAGGAATGCTCGGGTCACCAGGTGGTTCCTGTCCCTTCAAAATTTCAAGTTCTCCGTGGAACATAGGGCAGGTTGCTTGCAGGGAAATGCAGATGCCCTTTCCCGCGTCCACTGCCTCACATGTGTCCACCCCCTCAGGGTTGAACAAAGGGGGGTGTGGTAAGGTGCAGGGTGCCGTCGTGGATGGCAGGTATGTGTCACCGAGGTTCATAGCCTCGGTGAGGTAAGAGCCCGTTTTTGTTGATGTCAGCAGCAGCTAGTGCTACTGACAGAGTTTAAATAGCATGGCTGCAAAGCCGATCCGGGCCGGCTCTTACCGGGAGCAGTTAAAGTGTAGGGTGGGTGGCTGCTCCCCACGACCCAGTCCTGGTTTTGGGCTGGGTTTAAAAGCTCAGCCAGCTCAGCAGCTGGAGGCTGTGATTATCCTGGAGCTGCTAACAGGGCTGAGGAGTTCTCTGTCCTGGAGGAAAGAGCTCAGCAAGGAGGTGTTTTGTTCCTGGCTACCTGAAGCTGGATTCTCCTGCGGCTGGGCCGACAGCGTGGTGCGAACCTGCACCTACACCTCCCAGGTGACTGAACCTGTGTTGGCCTGTTTTTGTTTTGCCACGTTATTTCCGTTGTGTGTGAACTGTCACCAAAGAGACTGTTTTTCATTTATGGTGTGCAAGTGTGAATAAAACACTGTTTGTTGCACAATCTGGACTACTTGTTTTGCCTCTAAACTGCACCCGCACCGCTGTCTACCAGAGCGACTCCCCACAACGTGGTTCGCTTCACTAATGTCTATGCACATCCCATCGGGTCTGGCTCACATTTCATTACTTATTGTCGCTGTAAAGTCATTCAGTTCAGTCTCTTGGCTTCGACGGGTCTCATGGCTTCGGGGGGCCCGATGATCGCTTCGGCCTCATGGCTCCGGGTGGCCCTTTAACCGTCCTTCATGTTGTTCGTTATATATGGTTGTAGGCTGTTTAGCGTCTTAGGTTCCCTGTTAGAGGGGTTCATGGTTACGCGAGTTCCCAAGTCATACTGGTGCTGCTTAAGTGCTTTATATAAAAAAAAAAAAAAATCTGCCATTAGTCTCGCATGTATGGCTCCGCCATTAGTCTCCCACGCATGACTTCTCCGTTTATGTTTTACTCACATGACTCCGCCATTAGAGTCTCACGCATGACTTCTCAGATTTAGAGTTACACATATGACTCCGCCATTTAAGTCTCTCGCGCATGGCTTCTCCAAATAAGTGTTACACATATGACTCCGCCATTATAGTCTCTAAAGCAATGCTTCTCCGATTAAGTGTCCGCCATTAGAGTCCCACACGTATGGCTTCCCTGATTTGGTGTTTGACATATGACTTCGCCCTTAGAGTTTCTCACGCATGACACCGCCATTAGTCTTTCACGTATGGCCTCTCCGTTTTATGTTTTACACACATGACTCCGCCATCAGTCTGTCACGCATGGCTTCTCCGATTAAGTGTCCGCCGTTAGAGTCTCTCACTCATGGCTTCTCCGATTTAGTGTTACACATATGACTTCGCCATTAGAGTCTCTCACGCATGAATTCTCCGTTTGTTTTACACACATGACTCCGCCATTAGAGTCTCTCACGCATGGCTTCTCCAATTAAGTGTCCGCCATTAGAGTCTCTCACGCATGGCTTCTCCGATTTAGTGTTACACATATGACTCCGCCATTAGAGTCTCTCACGCATGGCACTGCCATTAGAGTCTCTCACGCATGGCTTCTCCGTTCATGTTTTACACACATGACTCCGCCATTAGTGTCTCTCACGCATGGCACCGCCATTAGTCTCTCACGCATGGCTTATCCCATTAAGTGTTTGACATATGACTTCGCCATTAGAGTCTCTCACGCATGGTTTCTCCAGTTAGTGTTTGACATTTGACCTCACCATTAGTCTCTCACGCATGGCACCGCCATTAGAGTCTCTCACGCATGGCTTCTCGAATTAGTGTTTTACATATGACTTCGCCATTAGAGTCTCTCACGCATGGCTTCTCCAATTAAGTGTCCGCCATTAAAGTCTCTCACGCATGGCTTCTCCGATTTAGTGTTACACATATGACTCCGCTATTAGAGTCTCTCACGCATGGCACTGCCATTAGAGTCTCTCACGCATGGCTTCTCCAATTAAGTGTCCGCCATTAGAGTCTCTCACGCATGGCTTCTCCGATTTAGTGTTACACATATGACTCCGCTATTAGAGTCTCTCACGCATGGCACTGCCATTAGAGTCTCTCACGCATGGCTTCTCCAATTAAGTGTATGCCATTAGAGTCTCTCACGCATGGCTTCTCCGATTTAGTGTTACACATATGACTCCGCTATTAGAGTCTCTCACGCATGGCACTGCCATTAGAGTCTCTCACGCATGGCTTCTCCAATTAGGTATTGCACATATGACTCTGCCATGTGTCTCCCACGCATGGCTTCTCCGATTTAGTGTTACACATATGACTCCACCATCAGTCTCTCACGCATGGCTTCTCCAATTAGGTGTTGCACATATGACTCTGCGATTTGTCTCCCACGCATGGCTTCTCCGATTTAGTGTTGCACATATGACTCCGCCATCAGTCTCCCCCGCATGGCTTCTCCAATTAAGTGTCCGCCATTAGAGTCTCTCTCGCATGGCACTGCCATTAGAGTCTCTCACGCTTGGCTTCTCCAATTAAGCGTCCGCCATTAGAGTCTCTCACGCATGGCTTCTCCGATTTAGTGTTACACATATGACTCCGCCATTAGAGTCTCTCACGCATGGCACTGCCATTAGAGTCTCTCGCGCATGGCTTCTCCATTTAAGTGTCCGCCATTAGAGTCTCTCACGCATGGCTTATCCCATTAAGTGTTTTACATATGACTTCGCCATTAGAGTCTCTCACGCATGGCCCTCAGTTTATGTTTTACTCACATGACTCCGCCATTAGAGTCTCTCACGCATGGCTTCTCCGTTCATGTTTTATACACATGACTCCGCCATTGGTGTCTCTCACGCATGGCACCGCCATTAGTCTCTCACGCATGGTTTCTCCAGTTAGTGTTTGACATTTGACCTCGCCATTAGTCTCTCACGCATGGCACCGCCATTAGAGTCTCTCACGCATGGCTTCTCCAATTAGTGTTTTACATATGACTTCGCCGTTAGAGTCTCTCACGCATGGCTTCTACGATTAAATGTTTCCATATATGACTTCACCATTTGAGGTCGGCCTCGTGGCCCCACTACAAGTAGTTTCCATGTCTTTGTCCGCCACTCGGGCTGAGGGTGTTGGTGTCGGGCCTAAGTTCTGGGTATCGGTCAGTCTTCCAGTAGGAGGTACAGTAATAAGGCGCAATTCACAATGTCTCACAGCTACAGACTCGACAAGTCCTATCACGACTACAGGCACAGCATTCATAGTTATCACGACCTTAAGCTTATTTCCTGTCACAACTGCAGGTATGGTGTGTACGTTCTCTGTCCTCACTACAGGCGACATTAGCTCGTTAATTGAAATAGCCATGTATCCGTGTTGATGGTTCCCCAGGCTTGGTGTGTTAACATATTCCGCTTAACCTACTAATAGAGTAAGAAGACATACGCCATGTTCTAACTTTTGGGGCCTTTATATATATATAAGGTGTGGCCTGGGGAATAAGTAGAGGTGTAGTAGTTTGCAACCAGGAACAGTTGGTGCCCGGTCAGGGCCCTCGGCGAATGCTTGGAATTCATCTAGGCCTTCCAACAGATTCACCATTGTTTGTTTCAGTCTGCAGCTCTCAGGATCCAGACCTTCTCGTAATATGTTCATATGTTGTTAGTATACATAGGAGTAAGGGTCCATTCACACGTCCGTGTGTGTTTTGCGGATCCGCGGATCCGCAAAACATGGACATCGGCGATGTGCGTTCCGCAATTTGCGGACCGCACATCGCCTGCACTCATAGAAAATGCCTTTTCTTGTCCGCAATTGCGGACAAGAATAGGACATGTTCTATTTTTTTCGGGAACGCAATTGCGGACCCGGAAGTGCGGATCCGCAATTGCGGACCGGCGGGACATCGCCTGTCCCCATTGAAATGAATGGGTCCGCAATTCCGTTCCGCAAATGCGGAACAGAATTGCGGACGTGTGAATGGACCCTTAATAGTTTCTGGTTACCGGCCACTCCTTCAATCGCATCAGCATTAGCCACCTCCAAGAATGATGTGCCAGTGCACATGACAGAGGTAAGGTTGATGGTAGTCACTCTGATATGTACGGTATATTCCGCACCTTCATCGGGGAATGTCTTTTACGTTTAAAGTGGGTGTAGTAATGGTATGTATATATTTTACTCTAACCTAAGGTCTGCTCTTTTTGCCCCCTTTAGGCTGCCCTACCGCAGCAGTTATGGCATAATTCTACTGCTTGTTGTAGATAGGGTTAGATAGGTTAGGTACACCTTTCTGATAGCCGATCCGACCACAAATGCAGGCACTGAGAAAAGTAAGAATAGGCTAGTTAGGTTTAGCTGGCATTAGCACATCGCTAATGTCAGCTAACTTCATAGGGTTAAATCTGGTGACAGAAACCCTTTAAGTGTGTGATGGTGCCAAAAAAGAACACCTTTTGGACTTGAACCCCATTGTCAGAGGAGAAGTCTGTGATTGCGACCCCCTGTAAGAGAGCAATCCCTTACAACGTATATACTGTATGTCATGTCACTGTGTATACTGTCACTGGGGATAATGTCATTGTATAATACTGTTGAGGGGGCCTTAACGGTAAAATCTGTCCTTTTCCTGGGTGGGCCCCTTCTGAGTTCAGACCCCATAGCAGCCGCTTCCTGTATGGCTACACCTCTGGTACATGACATGTATCATCCCAACAGGGGCCAAAAGGACATATTTTTGCCCTTTGTCAATTAAGTGGATAGGGTTAGGGTATTTTTTAAAGTCTCTCCATGCATACTAGTTCGTTTACAGAGTCTTATAGAATTTTATTTGTAGAATTTTTGGACATCTCTTTTCTTTGGCAGTACTATGCCATTAAGCTTAAATACAAAATATTGTCTTTGTGTAGCAGGGATCACAGAGCGATAAAAGTTATGACAAGGGAGCAAAGAAATCTTAAACGGTTATCTAATCCCTATAATGACCCCCGGAAAGCCTATACTTACCTGCTCCCCGACACTCGTGTCCCTCCGTATCCCTGCGCGGCCACCCCCACATCTCCCAATCTTGTTGATCAAAACATCTAGCGACGGTGGGAGCAGCCAATATGAGGCCATGATGCTGACCAGCCTTCCTAGTGTCACCCGTGCGGCCTGTCATTGGCTGCTCCCCCCATTGCTGGATGTTTTTATCCACGTGATGGGGAGATGCAGCGGCGGCCGCGCAGAGATCCAGAGGGATGCGGGTGCTGGGGACCAGGTAAGTATGCTCTAGAGCAGGGCTTGACAAATTTCCTTTGAATCTAGGAGCCAGCTAAAAAAGTTAGGAGCCAGACGGAGCCGCGTCATAAAGCTCCCAATAGTGCTCCCCCCCCCCCCACTTCTCTATAGAGCCCCCCAATAATGCATGCCAGTACATAGGGCCCCCAGTAGATGCCCCCATAGTGTTCCTACCCCTGTTTTCCATAGTGCCCCCCATAATGTGCGAGTATCTAGGGCCCCCCATAGTGCTTCCCCTTTTCAATAGGTTATATGACACGTCAGATGCTGCCAGCGTCTAAGTGATCGCCACTTGCGGCCACCATGACATGTGGAAACCCTTACAAGGATTACAGGGTCCAGAGGGAGGGCAGAGGGTCCGGAGAGGAGGGCAGAGGGGTCCGGAGGAGGGACGGAGGAGGGCAGAGGGTCCGGAGGAGGGCACAGGGGTCCGGAGGGGAGGGCAGAGGGGTCCGGAGGGAGGCACAGGGGTCCGGAGGGAGGCAGAGGGTCCGGAGGGGAGGGCAGAGGGGTCCGGAGGAGGGCACAGGGGCCTGGAGGGAGGGCAGAGGGGTCCAGAGGGGAAGGCAGAGGGGTCCGGAGGGAGGGCAGAGGGGTCCGGAGGAGAGGGCAGAGGGGTCCGGAGGAGAGGGCAGAGGGTCCGTCTTGTCAATCTCTTTCCCCCTTGTCATTCACTTTCTCCCCTTGTCATTCACTTTCTTTCCCCCCTCTTGTCATTCACTTTCCCCCTTGTCATTCACTTTCTCTCACCCCCTTGTCATTCATTTCCCCCTTGTCATTCACTTTCCCCCTTGTCATTCCCCTTGTCATTCACTTTCTCCCTCCCCCTTGTCATTCACTTCCCCTTGTCATTCACTTTCTCCCTCCCCCTTGTCATTCACTTTCTCTCCCCCTCTCCCTTGTCATTCACTTTCTCTCCCCCTTCCCTCCTTGTCATTCACTTTCTCACCCCCTCTCCTCCTTCCTCCCTCCCTCCCTTGTCATTCACTTTCTCCCTCCACCCGTGATTCACCTTCTCCCTCCCCCTTGTCATTATCTTTGCCCCCTTGTCATTATCTCCCCTCCCTCCCGCCTGTGATGTAGCGTGGCCGAGCTTTGTATGGTCCCACGGGTTCAGGAGCTTTAGTTTCCTGTACCCGGGCGGACTGACAGGAAGTGCACACTGTGTGCGCACTTCATGTCAGTCCGGCCGGGTACAGGAGACAGATGCTCCTGTACCGCGGACCATACAGGGCTCGGCCACGCTACAATGAGGGACTGACAGAAGGGAGCGCTGAGCGCTCCCCTCCTGTCAGTCCCTCTCTTCATGCTGTGCCCGGGCGGTGCGCCCTCATGGACGTGCCAGCCCGGGCAGTGCTGCAGCATGAGGGGGCCGGCGCTCCTAGTCCGCGTCGGCCCTGCGCCCGGGCACCTGAGAGAACGGGCTGACAAATACCCAGGCGCCAGGACCAAATTCCTGGTCGCCATGGCGACCTGGCGCCTGGGATTTGTCGAGCCCTGCTCTAGAGGATTCTGGGTGCAATTATAGAAATTGGATAACCTGTTTAAGGCTTTCCTGTATGGAAATTATTATTATTAGTATTATTATTATTATTATTAACAGTAGGTAAAGGATTCACAGCTATTTTGTTCTCTTGATAGTTCTGGATAAACATGCAAACATAGGAGCAGTGCATTGATTAGTTTAATGTGAGAAGGTCTGACCAACCACAATGCTGGGATAGAATAGGGTGATCTAATTCAGTCAACTTCTCTGACAGATGGTCTGATAAAGAGTGTCAAAGGGGTTATCCCATGATGGAAAAAATTAAAATCAGACATCATATAGTACATGACAATCCCTTTCTAGCAAAGCCAGAACCAGCCCTGTACCGCACATGGATCCAGAGATCTCCCCATTCGTTGCTCTGCTAGATTTACATCAAGCTGACAGCTCAAGGGGAGTGTCTTTTCTGCTGCAGCTCAGGGGGCGTGTCTCAGCTCTCCCTATCACAGCACAGGAGGCGTGTCTCAGCTCTCCCTATCACAGCACAGGAGGCGTGTCTCAGCTCTCCCTATCACAGCTCAGGAGGCAGCTGAAGGATGAAACTGAGCATGTGCGGCCATCTCAGTGAGCAGGTCAAAGAAATAAGAAAAAAACAAACAGCAGGTGGCGCAATACACATAGATTTCAATGAATAACTCAGTGGCTATGCAAAAAATTTTATTACATGCAATTAGAAAAGTATTCAGATCCAGATGCTGGTTTGAAAACTGTGGAATATTTTTTGTGGGACAACCCCTTTTAAGTGAGCCAATCGGAAGTAGTAAAAGACAGAGAGGAAGTTTAAGACTCTGTAAATGAACTAGTATGCATGGAGAGACTTCAAAAATTATATCCATAACATAGAATAGTCAAATAAGGTAGTTAATATAGGGGAAAAATTATGATAGTAGATACTAAATAAACATAGGAGGTTTTCAGGTATTCCTAGAATATCTAACATTTCACAATAAATTATGAAATGTTATAATTCATAATTTAATGGTTCCTGGTCTTTGTGTATTTCAGTATTTCAGCTGTGACTAAATGGGGTAATAGGGAATATTCGCTTACATGTCCATTTTAAATGTAACTCATGATACCATAATTAAAGTTTCATTAAATACTTGGAGCTTTTCATAAGAAATGAGCACTTAACTTCACACCACATTAACAGCAGCAGATAAGCTGCTACGAATGTAGATCGCGGCGTCCTAAGAAAATGTGCTAGACTTCTGATGCCGTCAAGCAATGTGATAGTAATAATTCTTTCAATTTGAGCGTCAGTCTGATATCTTACTAGAGGTAACAGCCGACAAGAAGCCAAAGCAGGGTGAGAAGAAAGAATCTCCTATTTTTACGGAGTCACGTAATATCACATCCCACGTGATGCCTTTTCAGGCAGCTCACAAAATGATCATGTGACTTATTGCATGACTCCTAGAATACAAGAGTCCTAGACTGCATCACATGATCCTTTCTAGGCTGCTAATTGGCTGAGAGGGACCATTTTGATTGGATTATACTTCCCGATTCCCACATTATAACATACATGTAGATGATTGCGGGGAGGTCATTACTACACAATTTCTGACTAGCATTAAGTGAATCGAAGTCCATGAAATAAACTTCGGTCCGAATTTCAGGATAAATTCGATTTGCCGCGAAGCTGAATTTCCTCGTGTTTCGTGGTAGCGAAACAATTTAACCTGAAATAGTCTAAAAAACAATGGGCAGGGCCGACCGCCGCCATCTTGCTTGAAGATCTCTGCCGATATCCTGTGCACGGTGACTTATGACTTCACCATGGCGGCGTGATGACGTTATCTCGGGCCGCATGAGATTTTCAAGCAAGATGGTGGCGACTGGCCCGTCGCAAGCAAATGGATCAGTTAAGTGTGATTTTTTTTTTTTTTTTCATTTTACACCGTGTTATGTATATCATATGCCGCGATCATGTATGAACACAGCATCTGAGCGGTACAATCATGGTGAGCGGCACAATCGCCACTCCCTGTCATCGCTCCCACTACTTACAAAGAAATACTTTGTAATTCGTCACAAAGCGAATTGTTTTGGAAAATTCGGTGAAGCAGCCAAATCGAATTTTCCAATACTTGCCTCATCTCTATTCCTAATCATCAGGAGCCTAGCTGTAATTGACGACCACATTCTTGCAGGAATGGCTAGGATCTTAAAATACTGGCAGTTTACCCCCTAAAACGTGCTGTGCCCATCAGCCTTGGCATTGTGGTTGCTGGTCTTAGACCCTGCACCCCTGAGTAGTTCTGGTGCTGGAAGACGGCTCCATCCTCAATGTAATGGACAGAGATGGGTATTGCAGTGCTGCTCCCCCTGAAGTGAATAGGTGAAGCGCTGCAGCAACCAGCTCCATTCACTACACGGCGGACAGAGCTGCGTAGGAGAGACATATGGGATAGCTACCAGCCTACTGGTGGCACCATAGGAACAGCTGTCTTTCCATCTACTTCCCAACAGAAGTGAGAATACGGCAATAGGTACGGGAGGAAGCAACCCACAGCAGACGACAGATGAGCACAGGAGTAGGGAAAATATGGAAAATTGTAATTTGGTTATATGGTGTGTGTATATGATGCATGCATGTCCCATGTGTACATGCCTCCATGTATGTATGGCACATCAATCTATGGCAATGTTCACATCAATGTTAATGCCCAGAAAGGTCCTGATGTACAAGCTAAATGTACCCATAGGAGCAAAAACCTTTACAAAAAATGTATTTTTGTAACAAATGTACTATTAAATATGACAAAAGATTATTAGGTATCCCAGTAATCATATTAACCTGTAAACCTGTACAATACAGTGAACACATTATTTACGGTGATCGTTTAAACGGGGGGGGGGGGGGGGGATATTGGTGATTTTTTTTCTTCATTTCAGTATAACTATTTAATATTGTGCCTGTGAAAAAAGTAATACTATTTAGTAGCTTTAAGCACATAAAATCCTGGTCTTGGAACAATGCAGGTCTATAGCGTAGCGATAAATCTGCCGCGCGCTACATAGAAGGTCAGGGGATGGATTCTCACTAGAGATCAGTAAAATCATCTGTTTAGTAAATGTCTATGCACCGGGAGAGGGCCCACTGTTCTGGAGTGAATATTAATGAATAAGAGTGACTATGTCACTGACCCCAAGTGGCCGGTCCCGGACCCCCAGCTACTCCAGAATGTGTTGGTTGCCCTGTTTGTATGCCTCATGCAGTATATATATATATATAATGTGATCCCATGGGCAGTGCACTGTGCTTACTAGCTCACTGATGACAGGTGCATAGCTGATACACATAGGCAGGTTCCTGTTGCAACTGCTGGGATCGGAAATAACTCAGATCCCAGCAGTTTAACCTTGTGAGACTAAAATAAAAATAAATTATATTGCTTGGTCATTTAAGGGGTTGTCTCACTTCAGACATTGGTGGCATATCGCATTTCCACCTATTGGACCCGCTCCTATATCAACAACAGAATCCCAAATTGAAAGTAGGGCAGTCGTGTATGAGCGGCCACCCTCGATTCATTTCTTTGACAGTCCCGAAATTAGGCAAGCATTGGCTGAATGGAACTCAATTAATAGAGAGCAGAGCATGCCACACTCAGGCACCCACACCTATCTGACATTGCTGGCATGTCCTACTGATGTGCCGACAATGTCTGAGATGATAAAACCCCTTTAAGGCTCAAACAAGACTGGTCGTTAAAGAAGACTTGTCACCTCTCCTCATGTAATAACAATTCTGGGGCAGCTTTTCATGGAATTGTGTGTTATGCTATAAATAAATTGATATCTGGGTGCTACTAGTTAGGGATGTGACCTTACACAATCTGACACTGTCCAATAAGTGCTGCCAGGATCAGATTGGCAAGGGCAATGGTACCAGCCAGTTGGCAGCTTATTTACAGTATATATTCCTAGCATTTCCAGAGGAACAACACAACACAGAGTTATGGGAAAACATGCATCAGAATTTTTCTATCTATCTATCTATCTATCTATCTATCTATCATCTGTCTTTTTACTAAATGTTATTTTTTTAACTAACAAATTTGATGTAAGACCCTCCAGCATACCCTAATGGGTTAACCACAAGACGGTGCTTAGAAAGACACACGATGACCTTGTCAGAAACACTCACAGACTCCTGCCAGCGATTCTCTTCTCCGCCGCACGCCATCACTAATGGAAAAGCTGTGTATGACCGCTGTAAATTATTAATATCTTCATGTTAGAAGACAATGCTCCATGAGAAGCCAGAAGGTTTCTATAGTGTACATGCCTGGCGATGTATACAGTACAGTAGTGTGCATCCTAATCTGCCATCCTATAAAACCTTGTTAGACGTTACAATGTGCCGTAGTCTCTTCCTGGGCTTTCACCGCTTGCAAACAGCTTGGTTTTCCCCTGGGCTGGACCATTTCAGGTTTAATTTTAGGTGTTGACTGAGATGAATGACTTGAAATTACTTCCAACTTTTAGCCCATCTAAAATGTCAAACAAACTTTAACCAGTGGGCGCCTGGGGGATATGGTGTTGGAGGCTTGAAAATGGATTATTAGATATCTTGGATGAGCAAACCTGCCTATGGAGAAGATGTCAGAATATAACATTAAGTAGGAACAAAGACATTGAGTCCCTGATGAAGTTACTAAACAGCCAAAGGAGCGAACCTCCGTGATGTTATACAGCATATGGAAGGTTACTGATTGCAGGCATTCAGGATATATTTCCTTAGTGACACCCAATTTCCCGTTGTGGTTCTTCGATGCCATTATTCCTGGTATCTCTCAAATAAAAGTTATAATTCATTGTATAATGAAAAGGTATACAATTTTCCAATATACATTCTGTATGAATTACTCATGGTTTTCTAGGTCAGAAGCCAGATTTATTACAATGGCTCCTTCTTCAGGCATAAAGAAAAAAGGGGGTCAGTCAGCATATAACCATACAAAAAAACAATTCAACAGCAAACACAAAAAAGTACAATAATGCCATAATTATAGAAAATATTCTGATGATAATGCTACGCTCATTTTTATAAATTTGAGATTCTTGGCAAATACCTTTTCTACTAAATGATTTGTGCCTGTCCGCTGGCGTCAACGCGATTTCTATAGAACAGGAACCTAACACCAGTGTTAGGTTCCTGTCCTATAGAGATCGCCTTGACGCTGACTGACAGGATTAGGATTATTTGTAGATCACCGAAGCTGTTATCACCATAAAATATAACTTTTATTGTGGTTATTTAAAAAATACAATTGAATCAAGGAAACCTCCAATCCGAGTAGGGGGGAGTAGCAGTGGGCCGGAAGATAAATGTCCCTAGTCTGTCCACTGTATACTAAGCACCCTGCCTACAAAACGGAATAGCCGCCCCGATAGGGGCGATCCCGTGTCTGGAACCTCCTAGTGTCCCTAATGAGGCCCTGACACAGGATAGTACCCACCACCTGTATAAAGTGCATAGGTCACACACGAGAGTCAGTCTGTAGTCAGTATCGATAAATAACCTGGGGAATCACACAGAGCGCGAGGCACAGTAACCAAGGGTAATGCCTCTCACTCCTGGTGGTTCTCCCAGTTTAACAAGGCACTAATCAGACACTCCAGATGTCAATACAAACATATAATAGTCCCTAAATGGTATACAATATCCCGACGTGTTTCACTACAACCGTGTGTTATGTTATAGATCATCAGGGGACATACAAAAAGTCAAGGTGTCACAATGTCACAGACACCAGATATTATTAAAGATACAAATTGTGCCAGAGATATTTGTTTCTCCCGAGTACCTTTAAGATATATGACCGGCAGGGGATTGTGGCATAAGATATGCCTAAACAACAGGAGCTATATCAGACCACACATATCAGAGTCACAGTTAACACTAGAGATCAAAATAGTGATAACAAGTCAACTAGTGCAAAGTAAGGAAGGCAATACTCACTTCATTGTGGGCTCCAGATACCTCTATGTAATTAGTCACTTTTAGCCCCCATCCTTTATACCCCTATATTTAGGGTACCTAGTAATGGATATATCACTATCCCTCTAGTATGAATAATCAAGGATTATTTATCTTAATTTACCTAGTTTCCAATATTAATCACCCTCTGCTTGGTTTGAAGCAGGTGGAACGCATGTAGAATGCCTGTGGAACGCAGCGCAGTGACGTGGAACGCACTGGGAGCCGCTGTGGAACGCAGCGCCCTGCCGAGTGCGTCACTTCCGGTTGTTCACGTGACAGGTTGCGATCACGTGACCGGAAGCTAAGACACATCAGCGTGCGCTATTTAAGGTGAGTGGCGATTGCTACTCACCTCCGGCCCCAACAACAGGAGACACCAGAGTTCTGACGTCCTGGCTGACCAATTGAATCCATCTGTGTATTCCGGTAGCACCTTCATCACACCGCTGATGAATAAGGGAAGTTATCTTGCCTTCCTTACTTTGCACTAGTTGAGTTGTTACCACTATTTTGATCTCTAGTGCTAACTGTGACTCTGATATGTCTGGTCTGATATAGCTCCTGTTGTTTAGACAAACATTTGCCACAATCCCCTGCCGGTCATATGAAACAAATATCTCTGGCACAATTTGTATCTTTAATAATATCTGGTGTCTGTGACATTGTGACACCTTGACTTTTTGTATGTCCCCTGATGATGTATAACATAACACAATGGTTGTAGTGAAACGCGTCGGGATATTGTATACCATTTAGGGACTATTATATGTTTGTATTGACATCTGGAGTGTCTGATTAGTGCCTTGTTAAACTGGGAGAACCACCAGGAGTGAGAGGCATTACCCTTGGTTACTGTGCCTCGCGCTCTGTGTGATTCCCCAGGTTATTTATCGATACTGACTACAGACTGACTCTCGTGTGTGACCTATGCACTTTATACAGGTGGTGGGTACTATCCTGTGTCAGGGCCTCATTAGGGACACTAGGAGGTTCCAGACACGGGATCGCCCCTATCGGGGCGGCTATTCCATTTTGTAGGCAGGGTGCTTAGTATACAGTGGACAGACTAGGGACATTTATCTTCCGGCCCACTGCTACTCCCCCCTACTCGGATTGGAGGTTTCCTTGATTCAATTGTATTTTTTAAATAACCACAATAAAAGTTATATTTTATGGTGATAACAGCTCCGGTGATCTGCTATTACTCTATTATCACTTACTATCTTACCTACTGACGGTTGACATGTCGGAACGTGATCTCTATTAGGATTATTTGTGCCTGTTTTATTTAGTAGGCATGTTTTGCACTGTTTCTCCTAGCAAGGTGACCACCACATTACACTCAAACCTAACCACAGAGCTGGTGGTCACCTTGCAGTTACACGGTCTGCAGGACCCAGCCATTGTTAGAGTATAACACCCCCAAGTGGTGTTGCCACTCCTACACACTGCTACTATCCTAATGGTCTAACATAAAGTCATCTATGCATTATGTTCCAGGTCCTCTCCATAACATGCATCTATAATCATGTTTGAAACTGTTTGTAACATGTAATGTGCCTGGTTCACCAGCAGGTGGCAGCAAACATGGCAGAGCTGTGTGTAGATAGAATGGAACTTACCATTCTATTCTAACCCCCTCAGGAAAGAAGTGGACGAGGACTACTTCCTGCAGGAAGGGTGGGGACCAGTAAGCTTCAGTCTAGCTTACCCCCATCTAGGGGAAGGGAGTACAGGGGCCAGTCTCTGCTGGACGTGCCCATGCCAGCCAGAGCACCTTATGCTCTGCTGGCCCTGGAGTCCAAAGCTTGAAGCCTCAGGAGCCATGAGGAAAGTTCCCTGGCATAAGCTAGAGTCAGACTACAAAGTGAAGTGCAGCATACAGAGGAAGCTGAGTTATACAGCCAGCCTGTCAGTACAGCAGAGTCAGAGAGAAACAAATATAGCAGAGTGAAGTTTGCCTGCAAGTTTCATACTAAAGCCTGCTTGGAACCAAGACAAAGCCTGTAAACCGTTTTGGAAAATGTTTATTGAAAGTAAAGCTGCCATTGAACTGCATCTCAAGGTCTGTACTCAAGTTATTCTTTTATCCCTCAATTATTCCCCCTATTTATTGCTTCTGAGCCAAAGCCTAGGGTCCAGCCGTATCCAGGTAGGAGCACTGTGACACACATCGAGAGACATTTTAGGCCGCACTATAACACTCGGCAATTCCTACACTCGCGTTATATAGAGGGCCCTAGGGGGAGGCTGCCCGTTGCAAGAGTATATTCTTATAAAACCATTAAGTGACCTGCAACATCTATTATTTCAGAAACACCACCTGAGAATTTAATCCCAGATTTACTAATCGTAAAGATAGTGTAAACTTAGACAAGCAGACTAGACCTCCACCAGATTTATCAAAGGGCCTCATGCTGGTGCAGAGTTAGACACTTTCACTGACTCAAAATTGCAGCAAAATTTGAAACAAAATGGCACATCTTAGGCCTGCCCCTTTCACCCCTTTACACAAAGCCATGCTCTTGTTGAGCATTTAAGGAAACAGTGTAGAAACCCGAGATGTACCAAATTGCGCCAGTTTTTCTCAAATACATTAATACCCCTGGGCCTTAGTATATTCCAGTCACCATTCCAATAAAATAAAACTGCTTTTGACAATACCTTCCCCCACCAGTACCCAATTTTTCTGGCTGAACCTAGGTCTATGTCAATTTTGGATTCGAATATTGGATTTGAATCTGGGACTATAGGGGTTTTATTTGTGTGCTGTAAGTTATATTGATGTTAACAAGCACACGCCTTGGATGTTGCAGCATCATTAACTATAATTAACTATAATTAACTAATTATGATAAAATGCATCTTTCTTTAAAATTAAAGGGTTTGCACCATAAACTACGTTTCACTCTCTATTTTCATCAAGCACTCTAGATCCCATTCCTCACATTGTTTTTTGACCATTTTTTTCACATTTACCTCATTTGCAGTTTTCTCTTATCTCCTATGCTTGAATCCTACTTCCTGGTTTGTCATGTGACTGCTATCCCATCATGTCTAAAGGTTCATTTTCTCCATCCACATATTCAAAATGCTTTGTTTAACTGAATTTATAACAGAGGCAACTTGTGCTAATGTCCATCATTTATGAGAGCGAAATGCATCATTGATCCAGTGTTCTGTCTTCTTACACATTCACACAGTGTGCAGTCTGACATACAGCATAAACCTTTCCTGTCTTCCAAATAAGAGGACTGTTCTTTGTAGTCTAACTTGTTTATTGGTAAACAGGTTGTATATATGATTGTATACGATTGATTGGTAAAACTACAAGAATACAAACAGCATGTATAAGTATAAAGCATAGGATAACATGTACTATAACATTACATTAACAGTGAAGGCACATGGTGAAATGGCTGCCTATACATAGGATTACATGTCTACCTAACAGTCATAACAACTCCCTGAGTAACAATTACAACTAAGGCTACTTTCACACTAGCATTTTTACTGGATCCTGCAGGGTTCAGCAAAAACGCTTCCGTTACTGATAATACTGGATTCGGTTGAATTATCTTTAACATAGCCAAGACGGATCCATCATTAACTCCATTGAAAGTCAATAGGGGATGGATCATGTGTCTTCATTTTCTAGCTCCTGTTTCTCCAGCTTCTAGCTCCCATGTCTCCATTTTCCAGCTCCTCTTTCTGCAGCTTTCTTCTAGCTCATGTGTCTCTTAGCTTCCAGTTCATGTGTTCCCATTTTCCAGCTCCTGTTTCTCCAGCTTCTAGCTCATGTGTATCCAGCTTCCAGCTCTTGTGTCTCCATTTTCCAAGTCCTGTGTCTCCGCCTTGGTGACTATCTACCTGTCCTGTGGCCTTGGCGTGCTTTGGGCTCTTCTCCTGGTATTTCCTGGTTTTATCCAAGGCATTTTCCCAGTCACTGCTCCTGGAGTCTGTGCTCCAGTGCTAAACGTCTGTGCCCCTATGCTCTGGATTCTGGTATTTCGGAACAATCTGGAGTTTCTTATCTCACAGACTGTCTGGTTATTTATTGACTTCATGGGATGGAAGAGATTCTGGCTCCTACCCTCTACCCTTTTTCCACCACCCTGATCAATAAAACACAACAACCATACTTGGTGTAATGGCCGTAGCGGCAATTTATTAACCAACCATAAATAAAATACCATACTTTAACATATATTATAACCACTTTAAACTTAATACGTTTAATATATATATATATATATATATATATATATAACCATAAAACACAGAGGGATCCTAGAAGGCAATCTGAACATCCGGTCCATGTTTTACCTCACTTTTACCCTTGGCCACACTCTCCGACCCAAGGGCCCCAAATCCACGACTTATACCCCTGCAAGGCTATTAGCCCCATCAGGGTCCCCAGTTTTCCATTTAGCACCAAAACCTCATAGATGCAAGCCGTAAAGATAATGCCATGCACCTATACCAAAATATTGCCTCCCAGGATCCTCTTCTTTACTGACCACTGCGACAAAGAAGCAACACATAAGGGAGGGCGGGTGGGCAACTTCTACCCACGCTTTCCTCTGACTGAACAACCCCCACCCCGCTATCCTCTAAACTCACATCCCATAACCCGCTTCACCCCTTCCTTTCTCCTACCGGAACACTCCACTCTCCTCAAAATTATCCCTTTCCTCCACTTTTCTTCCCCCTAAGTCAAACCGCATTTCGCTACGGCTGCGCCCCGCTCTATTGCTTTTCTTATTTTCACTTCATGTTTCTGTTTCATCTGCAGGACAAGTATGTTTAAAATATTCTGAAATGGGAGATACAGTAGATACTTGAAATGTTATAATTATGTAACCCCAGCGTTCCTCATGCTAGGTTCAACTGTTCTGGCTCATTGTAGCTATATAGAACAGCTCTAGAGCTACTGCGCATGGCCTGGATCTGACCTGTTGAAACCTGATATGCATGCTCCTTCAATTCTGGACATTACAGTAAGAAGAGGACATCCTATTGTTCAAGCATGGACACCATTGCCAGGTTGCAGTGATGGCTGTATCCTCTAACAACGAGCAGTATAAACTGGGGGGAAGAGACAGGCAGAACATGGAAAGAAGGCACCACCAATGAAGCACTGCAATTGGTACCTTATTTCTGTTGGCTTTTGCCTAATTAGGGGATCCTTGAAATATTACACCAGATACAAGCCTTGGACAAGAGTGGTGCCATTTCTAGGAAAGTTGTAGCCCTTATTTCAGTATGATGTCTCTTTAAGGATTAAGCTAAACTGGCTAAAGGATTGTCATACTAGAAGGGCAATTATTTTCTGCTATCAAAATTCCATTCTCCAGTATAAATCAAATGTCACGTCAATCCTTTTACTCAAGGTAACCTAGAATCTTATAAAGGTGTAATTTAATGTCGACTAATTGAATTACTTCTTAGAAAAAATAATATCACTGGGTCATGAATGTAGCAGCTACTACCTCAAATTAAATCTCCAGAACTAATTCCTAAGAGCCCAACGGATAAAGATTTATGTAGAAGAGAAATCAGCCTCACGGACGTATTAAAATGTGATATTGAATAAAACCGGCTTTGAGGAGCAGATGTGATCCATAGGAAGGATGGCAGCCAACAAATCTCACATCATTTATGGAAAGCTTAGAGGTATTTTTTAATGTGACTTGGATATATTGTACCTATTAGCTTCATATTTTATGGGCCCGTTTATCTAATGTAGTTTATCATTGCTTTCGATTATTTGACTTCAAACCCAAACACACATAAAGCTCGTAAGACCGAAAGCTGTTGTTATGGGGGTTGCAGGTAGCAGTCGAACTCCATTCCAAAGACGGAGCCACATAAGAAGACACCAGTACACAAGAGCGCCACCTCACCAGCCTGACGTGCATTTTGTGGATAACGTTCTTAAAGGGGTTGAGGTTACAGATTTTATCTTTGGGGCCTAGAAACTACACCCAGGACAATAGTCACAGTGTAAATGCGGCATTACCATAACCTTAACTTCTCCTTATGACTGCCTTTTAACTCTTGCAAAAAATTCCAAATGTTTGGAAATTTTAGAGATGGACACAAATTCCCCCCACTGAGAAGTGCTGAGGCCTCGTTGCTGTGGTAATGCCCCAATATCACCACTATCTTTGTAACCCTAGTTTAATGGGTTGCAGCTGTTAACCTATCCTCTATCTACAGGATTGGAAATAAGTATCTGATCTGTGGGCTCTGACCACAGGACCCCCCAGTCATTCTGAGAATGTGGGTCTCAATCTAGTTGCGTAAATGGAGCATCAGATTGTGCTTGTGAGCTGCCACTCCATTCATTTCCTATTGGACTACTTGAAAAAGCCGAATACAGTGCTCGTCTATTTCGAATGGTACCATAGAGAATAAATTGAGTGGAAGCAAGCACACCCAACTACTGCTCTGTTCAAACTAGGGAATGAGACCCATACCCTTGGGATCGGTGTGGGTCCTAGTGGTTGGATTCCCACTGATCCTATAATTATTCCTACTCGTGGGCAGAGTAAATTTGATCATGCCTGGCCTTGTCAATCAAAGTAGAGAGGGTGTGGCAGTTGCAGAGAGCTGAGCCTCTAAGAGTAATGGCAACGCCCCCATTGCTCCTAGAGGATCATTTGCATATGTTAAAATATATTTTTTCTCAGCAATGCGGGCACATATGAACATAGGACCAGCACAGATGTCTTCAGCTGCCAAGCGCACATGTAACCGGTCAGCCAGTGTCATAGGTACAGATCTGCTGACAGATGCCCTTTAAAAACTTACTATGGATTTTAACAGATATGTTCATGTAGTCTCATGCTTTTCTTATTCAATTTGAACTCTCCTGACCTGTTTTCACCATGTAAACTGATCACTCGTTTGCCTGTATCCTTTCTGTTCCTGTATCCAACCAAACCCATGATGCGCTTCTCATTTCTCTACCAGTGAAGAGCAGCAGGGGCAATATTTGAATTCGCGATATTTTACGAATATTTGGGTGAATATTCGTCATATATTCATGAATTCTTGAATTCATGATCTCCAGTCATTATTTTCTTGATTGCGAAAATCATCAATCGGTAAATTCGCTATAAAAATTCATGACACAAAAATTTGCGATCAACACTACTCCTAAAGTCAAAGATTTTGCAGCCTTCTCATTGGCCCACAAGCAAGAAGCAGTGAGGGTTCATGGGTACTGATGAAAAAAAAATCTAGAATATTCACGATTCTGAAGATATAGCACTATATTTGAGATATTTGCAAATTCTCGAAGTGCCAATATTCGCGATCAACACTATTCTGTACCACAGCTCCAGCACCGCCCCTAACAATGCCCAGCTAATTATAGCTCCTCCCACCTAGCTACATAGACACACCCCTATTACTGCCTTGCCCATGGACAAAACATCACAGGAAATAAGAAAGAGCTGCATGGACATGGTCATGTGACCACAGCCCAGAACGGAGGATAGGAGCAATAAAGGTAAAAGAAATACATTACACAATTTAAGCTACCTTCATAAATGATTATTTTAAAGGATGCTGAGGAAAATTGGAAAAACTCTTTTAATTCAAAAGATAACAGAAAGGTAAAAGTACAATAAAGTAGGACTGCATGTCTCAATAACTATACTCTGCACACTGTAACTAGTAGTGTGGGCAGAGAGTGCAGTCATCAAATGTATAACTGATAGAATAATAATAGGAATTAGCCTCGGAGGTATCTGATAAATGCAACTATTATACAAGAAAATATTTCCTCACTACAAGCAAAATATATCTACCGTCCGTAGAGGGTAATGAATTATTTATGGCACTGATTATTTAGTAATTGAAATTAAGACTTAGAATGTTTTGCAAACGTGAAATGAGGCATTAATCAGGAGGACTATTCAATTTTTAATCAACACGCTATGGTTAGCATAGATATCAATGCAAATGAGACCTACTCTTTCAATTCCATTTTGCTGGCTTTATTCTAATGCATACTCCACCGTCTTAAATTATAATTGATTTCCTTATTTTTAGGAGACAAGCCAGACGTACTTTATGCACATTGCAGGAAAAAAGCCTCTACTCAGCAATTTACTTTTTACCCAAATTTTTATGTAACTTCAACTGAACACAGAACTTTATTTGAGCTCAATATATCTAAGAAATGTTCTCTAGAAGTTGGTGCATATTAAAATGAATAAACCAATTGAATTATAGTGAACAATACCATACAATCTATAAATATAAAGAAGGACGTATATATGTGTGTTTGTATGTTCCGTGACCACTCAAAAATGCAACCATTGATTTCAACTAAACTTGGCATACACATCCCTTGCTACCTGGAAAGAAATCTTGTGGATGGTCACAGCTCTCTAGGATGTACCGTTCCTGATATATTCCCAAAAAATGACCTGCAATAGCCAATACAAGCCTGCAAGTCTTTCTCTTTATATCCCAACTGCCATACACACGGTCACACGTCCCTTATCAGCCAATAGAAGCTCGCATGCCCTTAGTCTCCACATACACACAGTTTTACTCCAGGTTTCCATAACAACCCAGCCATTTTTCTTCACTGCTGTAGGTCAGCTTTAGGGCTACACGACGACAATAAGTCACACGACAAATAGGGCACAACTACACTGCTACATGTGTCGCGCGACAATTTTTATCATGATAGTCTATGGTGTTGCACTGCAATATGTGACATGCTGCGACTGCGACGCGATAGTCGCAGAAAAATCCATCTTGGAAGGATTTTTTGCAACTGCATTAAAGGGGCAGGGCACTGTGTAGGTCACTGTTAATGGGGCGGGCACTGTGGAGGTCACTGTTAAAGAGGCCTTTACTGTGGATGTTACTGTTAAGGGGGCAGAACGCTGTGGAGGTCACTGTTAAAGGGGCGGACACTGTGGAGGTCACTGTTAAGGGGGCAGGGGCCACTATTAAAGGGGCAACTGCTGTGGAGGTCACTGTTAAGGCAGCAGGGTACTGTGAGGTCACTGTTAAGGCAGTGGGGTACTGTGGTGGTCATTGTTAAGGGGGCAGGGCCCTGAGGAGGTCACTGTCAGGTGTGTGGGGTGCTTTGAAACTCACTGTTAAAGTGGCGGGCTGCTGTGAAGGTCAAAGTTAAGGGGATGGGTTGCTGTGGAGGTCCCATTTTAAAGTGGCGGGGCACTGTGGGGGGGGGCAGTGTTAAGGGGTGGGGACTGTGGAGCTCACTGTAAAAGGGATGGTGTGCTGTAGAGATCACTGTTATGGGGGATACTGTCGATATCTTTTAACGACACGCAACAACATTAAATGAAATAGATGAAATATACCCGTGCGAAGCCGGGTCCTTCTGCTAGTATATCTAATGAAAGTAACTGCTCTTAAACTGGGTAGAGATACCCCTCAAAATCTCCCTGACTCTTGTAGCTTAGGGTTTAGACCCTTAAAGTGGGTGTAACATAGAGTGGTATTACCACTTCTGCACCTTGCTACTGTCTTTATTGGTCTAACCTCATTTCATTTTATTTCGTTATTCCAGGTCCTCCACACTGTGCATTTCTAATGTTATGTAACTGTTCATATGTAATGCGTCTGGTTCACCAGCAGGTGGCAGAAAACATGGCAGAGCTGCATGTAGATAGAAAAGAACTTACCATTCCATTCTAACCCACCTCTGGAGAGAAGTGGGCTAGTCCTACTTCCTGCAGGAAGGGTGGGGCAGAAGTCCAGTTAGTCTAGCTTACCCCCTGCTAGGGGAAAAAAGTGTGTAGGGGCATGTCTCTGCTGGACGTGTGCAGTGGACCTGGACCGCAGGGGCAATCTGTGAGCGCATGGTGGGCTGATGGGGGTAGTAGTCTTATTCACAATTTTTGTAGCTCTCTGGGCCGGCTTGCAGCACTAAATCCCCCGGGGCACTCTCTAGTACAGGGATCACCAGCCAGATGGTAGTTGAGGTGCCCTTGATGGTTTTGGTGTTTAGGGTGCTTTTGAGGCTGGGATCCCGGTTGTTCAAAGGTTGGTGGTGGAAAAGTGGGGATTCGGTTGTAGTAAAACAGTTGAACTTTTACTTAAATCACTTGTCTCCGGGTAGTCAGTACAGTTCATTTATATGGCCTAAAGATATGACTCAGATATTAGTGTAGCTGTAATCCTTGTAACAGGCTGGACAGTTGTCAGTTAAGGAGTTTTCCTAAGACTTTTACTTTAATAGGCAAGAAAAAGGCTCTTCTTATATAAGTCTGCGCTAAGTCCATTCTCTAGCACTCAGGTACTGGATATAATAGTTCTTACTGGTCAGTAGCAATCCACAGGGCGGTCTCCCTAACGGCAGGCATCAGTCTTCTGCTCCATTCTTTGGAAAGGATGCTCACTGAAGAATTACAGTCCACTATGACCATAGAGGCATGTGGTAAAGGATAATTTTGCGCATTAATCATCCGGTTGTGTCCAGGTACTTTTAGGTTCCTTCTGGTCACTGTTGCTTGTGAAGTCCATTGGCTAATTTAGCCCCAACCTCCACTAGACTTTCTCCATATCCAGACGTAGACTCACTGGTCTGTGTTGTGCTGCTGTAATAGTGTTCTCTATACTCCCTTAGCCTGGCCAGAGCCAAGGCGCTAAAATAGCAGCCACATTGTGGACTAGGCCTGTTCTGCTCCTCTATTAACTTCCTACCTTCTCCTCTGTTCTCTATTCAACAACCACCAACTTTTATTAGCAAACCCCAGGCTATATATATAAGTGGTGCCAGCACCACCTAGGGGCGAATAAATGAAATGACACTGCCAGCCTGTTAAATGGAATTATAAATAAATGTAATACATATGCAAAAGTTTAAAGTGTCCGCTTTTCACACAGAGTGGGACACTGCACGTGCCCAAACCAGCCAGAGCACCCTAAGCTCTGCTGGCCGTGGAGGCCAAAGCTTGAAGTCTCAGGAGCCAGGAGGAAAGTTCCCTGGCATAAGCTAGAGTCAGACTACAAAGTGAAGTGCAGCATACAAAGGAAGCTGAGTTATACAGTCAGCCTGTCAGTACAGCAGAGTCAGAGAGAAACAGATATAGCAAAGCCGAGTTTGCCTGACAGTTGCATGCTAAAGCCTGCTGGGACCAAGACAAAGTCTGTACACCATTTTGGAGAACGTTTATGGAAAGTAAAGCTGCTGTTCAACTATATCCAAGGTCTGGACTCAATCTTTCTTTCAAATCCCTCAATTATTCCCCCTATTTATTGCTTTGGAGCCAAAGCCTGGGGTCCAGCCGTATCCAGGTAGGAGCACCGTGACACACATAAAGGGATATTTTAGGCCTCACTATACCACCCAGTATTCCTACATCTGGGACGTGTTTTTATATAGAGGGCCCTAGGGGGAGCGCCCGTTGCAGGGGTACCCCAAGATTTAAAGGGGTTGTCTGCGTTAAGAGCTAAACCCGGACATATCCCCGTTTTCACCCAGGCAGCCCCCCTAATATAAACATCTAATGGGCTTTAGTGCTTCCCTGGCCTGTAAAAGCCCACCCATCATTGCCAGTGATGTTACCGGGAACACTGCTAGGAGGTAGCCTCCGCCTAGCAGTGTAAAAAATATAAACATAAAAGCCCATTCCCTGCGCTATACAGCGCAGGGCAAGGGAGAGCATCAGAGCATGAAATGGGGGAAGAAGAGGATATGTCCGGGTTAAGCGCTGTTCCTGGACAACCCCTCTAAACACATTACTTATCCACAGAATGAAACCCCACTGATCACGTAAGTAGTGGCAGGATGCAGCTTGACCACCACGCCATGCCTATGGAGGGATGGGAGAAACATAGGTTGTTCTCTTGATTCGACTACTGGAACCCCACCTATCAGAGACTTATCCCATATTATGTGGAAAGGGGATACGTTGGAAACTTGGGACAACTCCTTGATGAGGCAAGTGTTTTGATCCAGAAGGTTTGAACTATTTTATTATTTCACTTTTTATTGATTTTACACCATTTTTTAGGGGGAAATCATATTTTATTTTCTTGATACTCAAAAGTCAAAGTAAAATTAAGTTTTAGAATGTGTTCTTCTCTTTGTTTCAACTGTTTTCCCTTAAGTGGGGAAAATTGGCTTCTGCCTCACAGGGGTTTTTTGCCTTCCTCTGGATCAACTTGTAGGAAACAGGCTGAACTGGATGGACAAATGTCTTTTTTCGGTCTTATATACTATGTTACTATGTTACTATGTTTGCTATAGGTATTGTTTAGAGGTACTGATTTTACTAGGTTTCTGTTTTACTAGGTTTCTTTTTATTACATGTGTTCCTAAGATGTCAAAAAAGAGCCTCTGGGGACATTCAAACTTATAATTTATAGGTGACAACAACAGAAAAAAGGGTTAAAATATACCCTGTTAGCAGGGGCGTAGCTAACGGCTCATGGGCCCTGGTGCAAAAGTTTGGCTTGGGCCCCCCTTTCCTCAGTGCTTTGTGTGTCTTCTTGTTTGGCACAAGGGGTCCTGGGCCCGCTAGCGACTGCTACCTCTGCACCACCTATAGCTTCCCTTATGCCTGTTAGATATGAACCAAAACATTACAAATGGGAATGTGCATAAGGTGGGAATATAGTGTCTTCTCTGCACACATTGAAAGTGCATCTGTCAGCAGTTTTGTACCTATGAAACTGGCTGACCTGTTACATATGAACTTGGCAGCTGAAGACATCTGTGTTGTTCCCATGTTCATATGTACATGGATTGCTGAGAAAAATGATGTTTTAATATATACAAAAAACCTTTAGGAGCAACGGAGGCATTGCCATTACACCTAGAAGGTCCGCTTTTTCTGCAACTGTCACACCCTCTTCTCTTTGACACTTTGATGAAGTTGCCTGTCGCTGTCAATCAAAATGAAAAGGGCGCGGCAGTTGCAGAGAGAGCTGAGCCTCTAGGTGTAATGACAACGCCCCCGTTGCTCCCAGAGGCTCATTTGCAAATATTAAAACTTCATTTTTCTCAGCAATGTGGGCACATATGAACATGGGACCAACACAGATGCCTTCAGCTGCAAAGCGCACATGTAACAGGTCAGCCAGTTACATGTGCACGCGCTTCCTCTAGCAGGGGGTAAACTAGACTGAAGCTAACTGGTCCCCACCCTTCCAGCAGGAAGTAGGACTGGCCCACTCCCCTACAGAGGGGGGGTTAGAATGGAATGAAAAGTTCCCATCTCTCTAAGTACAGCTCTGCCATGTTTGCTGCCACCTGCTGGTGAACCAGGCATATTACATAAACATAACAGTTGCAAACAGATTAGGAATGCACAGTGTATAGGACCTGGACAACAATACATAGGATGACATTTTGTTAGCCCAATAAAGACAGTAGCAGGTTGCAGAAGTGGTATCACCACTCTGGTGTTTTACAGATGGTGGAGTCAAAAACCAGACCAGTCCGTTGCAATAAATAAAGTTTATATTTACTAAAGTTCAAAATGGGAGTAGTAGTTCATCTGGTAATGAAAAGGTAATATTCCAAAGCATGTAAGACCTCAGTACTTGCCAATGGTAGTTTATGGACAGCAGCAACAATGAGGGTTCTCTTTGTCTGTCTGCAGAACCATGAGTATGCAAAGAGGTTCTTAGTAGGTTTCTGCAATTCCTGGGCTGAGGTGTGCAGATATAAGATTTGTTTGTCCAAATTGTCTCAAAGTGTGGAAGGGTGCGTTAGTTTCCCTCTCACTACAGTAAGGACTCCATGTCATAAATGTGCACAATACCTTGCTGACTGACTCCAGTGCTTGGCCTTGCAGTTTCTAGAACTTCTTATTTTCTTCTCTCTGGAGCATTTGGATAGTGAAGTTGCTACCTTGTCTGAAGGAGTCTCTAAGATACAGGTTCTCTGAGCTGGGGTCTAGCGGTGAGGAGCTTGTACATGTAAGTCTTCACTGTAGCACTGCTAAGTCTAGGCTTCTAAGTCTATTTATTGTCCATATGGTGCTATTAAATATACAAACAAAAGGAATCAGAACATTTAACTTAAAAATATAACATCACAGTAATTACCCTTTTGGATTGACTCTTACTGGGGTACTGCATAGGAAAGGGGTGGGAAATTTGTAATAAAAGGGGAAGTGCATGTAAGATAAGGGGCAGAGTAACCCAATGAAAATTTTTTTTAGCTAATCATCAGGATTGAGAAAAGCCAGATATATGGCAATCAGCTGATCGCCTTGCTAGCTTGATGTGAGACAAGCCCTAATTTATTAGATTAAGCCACCATACGGGGTATAATAGATTTGATCACTCTTTCTATTTTTTTCTGAACGCAATATAATTTTTGTGATGCAAAATGAAAGAAAACGACAATGACATCTAAGGCCTGCACCACAGAAGAATGTTCTTTGAGAAATGTAATCATATTTGTCATGATACATGAGGCATGTAAATCTATCTCCAGGAATAAGCTCGAGTCTGACAGATAACAACGGCTTCAGGAAAATGTAATCAAGTTTATAGATCAACTCATCCTGTCACCAAGAGAACATTCAGTGCTCTCAAAAGAAAGTCTAGCCTTCATCTTAAGATGACGAGCCAAATGCTTAGGAGGAAACAAAAACAACATGAGTCCATTACATAGTAAATGAAACACATCTGATAATCCATGACGGAGAATGCTATTTGTCATGTTTCCTAAAAGAAGTATGAGATTTTTAAGGACTTTATTACTATATATACTGAATATTATGTATTACTGTCTACATACAAGAGGGGCAATTTCATAGGAGGCCAATTAACTGATCAGGATTACAGCTGAGCCAATGGATACATTTCCAAATAAAAGCCAATTGTAACTGAAAAAGTATAAAGGTCATTAAACCTCATTGTCGTTGTGGTAAGGTGCAAGGTGTCATATGTGATGGCAGGTACGTGTCACGAGGTTGCTGGCCTCGGTGAGGTGAGAGCCGGGTTTTTGTCTGCAGCAGCTAGTGCTGTTTGACTTTGTTAAATAGCATGGCTGCAAAGCCGATCCGGGCCGGCTCTTACTGGGAGCAGCTAAAGAGTAGGGTGGGTGGCTGCTCCCCACGGTCCAGTCCATGTTTTGGGCTGGATATAAAACGCAGCCAGCAGCTGTGTCTGGGGAGAGTGATTATCCTGGAGCTGCTAACAGGGCTGGGAGTTCTCTGTCCAGGAGGAAAGAGCTCAGTAAGGAGGTATTTTGTTCCTGGCTACCTGAAGCTGGATTCTCCTGCGGCTGGGCCGACAGCGTGGTGCGAACCTGCACCTACACCTCCCAGGTGACTGAACCTGTGTTGGACTGTTTTTGTTTGGCTACGTTATTTCCGTTGTGTGTGAACTGTCACCAAGAGACTGTTTTTCATTTTGTGTGCAAGTGTGAATAAAACACTGTTTGTTGCACAATCTGGACTCCTTGTTTTGCCTCTAAACTGCACCCGCACCGCTGTCTACCAGAGCGACTCCCACATTTGGTGTCGGATGCGGGCATGCGCAGTGAGGCTGGCGTGAACGCCGAACTTTGTTTTTGCTGAGAAAAAGTGAATGTCCTATATTAAGCCGGCAAAGTTGCAGCCTGTGATCCCCGACAAAATGGAGGCGGCTGTGAAAGCCCTCATAGAGGCTAACGTGCAGCAGCGGGAGACCAACCAGCTACTGCTACAGCACGTGATGGCGTTGCAAGCGGCAGGAGCGTCCCACCGCGCCCATGATGCCCGGAAAGCTGTCCGTGCCGCGATCCCTAAGATGACCCCTCGGATGATGTGGAGACCTATCTGGCGGTGTTCGAGAAGGTGGCCGTGAGGGAGAAATTACCCGAGAACAGTGGGCAGAGGTCGTCGCTCCGTTCCTGGCGTCTGGACCCCAGCAAGTATTTTTGACCTCCCAGATGACCAAGCAGCTGACTACCCAACTGTGAAAGGTGAGATCCTGGCAAGACTGGGGGTGAATGTTTTGGTCCGGGCTCAGCGTGTCCACCAGTGGGACTTTAACGTGGCTGAACCCGCCAGGCCACAATACTATGACTTGCTACAACGGTTGCAAAAATGGCTGCAGCCAGACATACTGACTCCCACTGCTATGCTCGACCGTCTGTTAGCCGATGTCTTCTGGAGGGCTTTGCCTTACCCTCTCCAGCACTGGGTCGGCCAGGTATCGCCCACCAATGCCCTGGAGATGGTCGACCTGGTGGAGCGGTACGAGGCCACCAGAAACCTGCAGGGGAGTCTTGCTGGGAAGGGGTCAGTCAAACCCGGAGGCCTCTGCCCCAGTTCCGACGTCCGGCGACAGAGCGGCCTGTACGGAAGATACCCCCTGCGAGTCCGCCTCCCGTGGTATGCTGGAGGTGTCAGGAGCCAGGCCACATCAGGGCCGACTGTCCGCATCGGGATGAGCCGATGGAGGTGAACTATGGGGGTCGCCACTCCTTGTATGCACGGAAGCTGTGCGCAACTGGCACCCGTGAGGTGCAAGACCATAACCACCTGTGTCAGGTAGAGGTGGGAGATTCGCTGGCGGTGGCTCTGCTGGACTCCGGGAGTTTAGTCTCCCTGGTAAGGGCTGCCCTTGTACGGCCTGTGGAGTATACTGGCCGTAAAGTCGGGGTCCTGTGCATCCACGGAGACCTGAAAGACTACCCCACTGCACTAGTGACTTTGTCCACAGCGGCTGGTAGGTGGACCCACGAGGTGGCTGTCGCTACTAAACTCCCACATGAACTAATACTTGGGAGGGACTTCCCGGTTTTCCGGCGCTGTGGCCGGCAATAAAGGTATCTGAGGGACCCGAGACAGGGGTGACCCTAGTAGAGTGGCCTGATACCGCTGGAAGGCCAGAACCCTGGGAGCCCGAGTCTGAAGGGCCGGCGGTAGGGGTGACCACTGCTCCAGCGGTAGAGGGGGAGACAACCCCACTGAGTGCAATGGTGGGAGACACGGAGGACTTGCCACCGGGACCTGAGTTGGCAGACCTCAATGTCTCCGGGGAAAATTTTGGGACCGCACAACACCGGGACCAAACCCTAACCAGGGCCTGGGAGAATGTGCTGGAAATTGATGGTAAACCCCAGAAACCAGGGGCTGAATTAATGTTCCCACGATTTATTGTTCTACAGGATATGTTGTATCGGGTGAACCAAGTCCGAGGTGAACCTGTTGAACAGTTGGTGGTGCCCACAGCGTATCGCAAGCTTGTCATGGAGCTTGCCCACCAACATGTTCTTGGGGACACCTGGGGTGGCAGAAAACCCAGGACCGCATACTGCAGCGGTTTTATTGGCCCAGTGTGTTCAAGGAGGTAGAAAATTATTGTAAGTCCTGTCCAACCTGTCAGATAACTAGCCCCCAGCCTCATTTCCGTAGTCCTCTGGTACCTCTGCCAATTATTGAAGTACCGTTTGAGCGAATCGCTATGGATTTAATTGGGCCTGTACCAAAGTCTGCCAGGGGCCACCAACACATTCTGGTAGTTCTCGACTATGCCACTCGGTATCCGGAGGCGGTGCCCCTGCGACATACCTCAGCTAGGCTCATTGCCAAAGAGTTAATGGAGATGTTTTCCCGTGTGGGCCTGCCAAAAGAGGTTCTGACAGACCAAGGGACCCCTTTTATGTCCAAAGTAATGAAGGAACTGTGTAAATTGTTGCGTATAAAGCAGTTACGGACGTCCGTTTACCATCCGCAAACAGACGGTCTTGTTGAGAGGTTTAACCAAACTCTAAAAAATATGTTAAAAGGGTGGTGTCTAGAGATGGGAAGGACTGGGACCTGCTTCTGCCCTATCTCATGTTCGCAGTGCGAGAGGTACCCCAGGCCTCTACTGGGTTCTCGCCCTTCGAACTGCTTTATGGCAGACACCCTCGGGGCCTGTTGGATATCGCCAAGGAAGCATGGGAACAACAGCCTGTCCCCACAAAAGTGTCATTGAGTATGTCACCCAGATGCAGGAACGGATAGAAAGGGTGTTGCCGCTGGTCCGGGAGCATATGGAGGCAGCGCAACAAGCCCAGAGTAGGGTGTACAATCGTCAGGCTCGGGTACGGGGCTTCAATCCGGGAGATCGGGTTTTGGTTCTGGTACCCACCCTTGACAGCAAATTCCTAGCTAGGTGGCAGGGCCCCTATGAGGTGATCGAGAAAGTAGGGAAGTAAATTACAAAGTACACCAGCCAGGCGGCGCAAGCCGGAGCAGGTGTACCACGTGAATTTACTTAAGCCGTGGAAAGATAGGGACACGGCCGACGACCACAGCCCCCGGCCAGGGCTTCTAGGTGAAAGGGTCCAGCCCCACAGTTCGAGGCCTGTGAAGCAGTAACCACGGTAAAATTGCAGACAGCCTGTCTTCCAAACAAGTTCAGGAAGTCAGGGAGTTCATCAGTCGGAACACGGATGTGTTCTCGGACCTCCCTGGCCGCACGTCTCTCATCCAACATGACATCGTCACTGAGCCTCAGGCCAAGATCCGGTTAAAACCATACCGGGTACCCGAGGCTCGGCGACGGGCCATCGCGGAGGAAGTACAGTTAATGTTGAAGCTCGAGGTCATTGAGGAGTCGAAAAGTGAGTGGGCCAGTCCCATAGTCCTAATACCCAAGCCGGATGGGACGTTGCGGTTCTGCAACGACTTTCGCAAGTTAAATGAGGTATCCAAGTTTGACGCGTATCCCATGCCCCGAGTAGACGAGCTGGTTGAAAGTTTAGGACAAGCCCGTTATTTTTCTGTGCTGGACCTCACTAAAGGGTACTGGCAGGTACCCTTAACGGAGTCGGCTAAGGAAAAACCGCATTTGTTACCCCGCAGGGCCTGTATCACTACAAGGTGTTACCCTTTGGCCTGCATGGCGCCCCCGCCACTTTCCAAAGGTTAATGGACATAGTGCTGCGACCACATCGTCGGTACGCCTCGGCCTACTTGGATGATGTAGTCATCCACAGCACCGACTGGGAAAGCCATTTACCCAAGGTGCAGGCGGTAGTGGATGCCCTGAGGAAAGCCGGACTGACCGCTAACCCAAAGAAGTGCTCCATAGGGTTAGAGGAGACAAAATATCTGGGATATGTAATTGGGCGGGAGTCATCAAACCTCAGGTAACTAAGGTAGAGGCCATTCGTAACTGGCCCCGACCGGTCACCACCAGGCAGGTAAAGTCGTTCCTGGGGATTGTAGGTTACTACATGAGGTTTGTGCCCCACTTTGCCACAATAGCAGCGCCATTGACAGACCTGTTGAAGGGGCGAAAGTCTGGGAGGGTTAGCTGGAGTGAGAAGGCGGAGGAGGCTTTCTCCGCGTTGAAGTCGGCCCTGTGTGGGTCCCCGGTTTTGGTGACACCCGACTTCAACAAGGAGTTTGTCGTACAGACCGACGCCTCGGAGGTAGGCCTCGGTGCGGTACTGTCGCAGGAGGTCAACGGGGAAGAACATCCCGTTGTCTTCCTGAGCCGTAAGCTCAGTCCCGCCGAGTCCAGGTATAGTATAGTGGAGAGGGAGTGCCTGGCTATCAAGTGGGCACTCGAATCTCTCCGCTACTACCTGTTAGGGAGGAGGTTCCGTCTGGTGACCGACCATTTCCCCTCAAATGGATGAGTCAGGCCAAGGAGAGGAATGCTCGGGTCACTAGGTGGTTCCTATCTCTTCAAAATTTCAAGTTTTCCGTGGAACACAGGGCAGGCCGCTTGCAGGGCAACGCAGATGCCCTGTCCCGCGTCCACTGCCTCACGTGTGTTCACCCCTCAGGGTTGAACAAAGGGGGTATGTGGTAAGGTGCAAGGTGTCATATGTGATGGCAGGTACGTGTCACCGAGGTTGCTGGCCTCGGTGAGGTGAGAGCCGGGTTTTTGTCTGCAGCAGCTAGTGCTGTTTGACTTTGTTAAATAGCATGGCTGCAAAGCCGATCCGGGCCGGCTCTTACTGGGAGCAGCTAAAGAGTAGGGTGGGTGGCTGCTCCCCACGGTCCAGTCCATGTTTTGGGCTGGATATAAAACGCAGCCAGCAGCTGTGTCTGGGGAGAGTGATTATCCTGGAGCTGCTAACAGGGCTGGGAGTTCTCTGTCCAGGAGGAAAGAGCTCAGTAAGGAGGTATTTTGTTCCTGGCTACCTGAAGCTGGATTCTCCTGCGGCTGGGCCGACAGCGTGGTGCGAACCTGCACCTACACCTCCCAGGTGACTGAACCTGTGTTGGACTGTTTTTGTTTGGCTACGTTATTTCCGTTGTGTGTGAACTGTCACCAAGAGACTGTTTTTCATTTTGTGTGCAAGTGTGAATAAAACACTGTTTGTTGCACAATCTGGACTCCTTGTTTTGCCTCTAAACTGCACCCGCACCGCTGTCTACCAGAGCGACTCCCCACATCGTATACAGTGTAAATCTGGCCTAAACATAGGAAATGTGGGCATTGGTAAAATGCCTCCTATGCGAATTGTCGTTTTGTAGGTATTTTAGTTAGGAGGCATTCAGGATAGGTCCTCCGTATCTGAATTGTGGAGGTCTGGTTCCCGGAGCCTCCACCAATCAGCTGTTTGAAGAGGCTTCAGTGAGAACTGTGGCATCCTCACAACATACCAAGCATTGCCCTATACATTGTATAGTGGCTGAACTTGGTATTGCAGCCCAGGACTATTTACTTGTGACCGATGAACAAGACTTCCATTGCCTAGTAAGAGGACTCTTCAAAAAGCTGATTGGCAGGGGCTCCAGGAGTTGGAACCCCACTGATAAGATATTAATAAAATCCCTTAAAAACAAGAACACAGAGGAGTCTGTGAATCCTACTTATGCTAAGTATAAATGCTTGTGCCCCTGAGGAGCCAATGCAAAGAATAGGAGTGGTAGTAGCCCAGATGAGATGACGTGTCATGGTGTACTCCCATGGTGTAACTCAGGCTGATGATCCCTGGAGATCAGTCCAATGAAAAGGTGATGTAATCAGGCCAGAAGTAGAAGAATAAAAGTCTATCTTCACTAAGTGCAAAACAGGAGTTGTAGTACATCCAGCAGTAGTTGTACATAGTGCAATTTCTCTTCCCAGATGATGAGATATGGTGGTAGTGGCAGATGGTGGCACCTCTGGTATGCTGATGTCTGTCTCCTGAACTTCTGGGTAATAACTGTAAGCTTGCACTTGTTGCTGTAGGTGTCCACTGTGTAATGCAGGCTTTTTTTTTTACTTGACCTGGCCTGGATGTGGTCTAAGGTGATGGGTGTCTGAGCCATAGTCCCTCATCTTCAGCAGAGTCTGGTCACTGTGCTGGCTTTAAATATTGAAGCATTAAAGATATCTGTAGTTCTGTATTCTTGCAGTCTCTCTGGAGTAATGGTCTAACAGATGAGTTGGTTCTCTGGTCCCTAAGGCCCTTGGAGCAGGAGCAGAAACATGCTTCTTCACTCCTCACTATCAAGACTAACACGCTCCTCTCCTAAACGAGCCCCCTCCTGCCAAGAGGGAAGGAATGGGGTAGTTAGCCCCATTCCTGGGACCATACCTAACCTGCTGGTGTACAGAGCAAACATGACATAACATTGCACAGGTCTGGGGTACTGCACACACAGCATATAATATAGGCAATCTATAAAGATGTCAAATGATTTCTACAAGGATACATTTTGGCAAAACCCTGCCATAGATGTAATTGTTCTTGCAATTAAAGATTGAGCCCATCCACTTGCCTTCTTTTTTTGCATTGTGTTAAATGCCCCACCGGTTCCTCACCTCTGACAAACATATCACATACTGTACGTAAATAGGTCACTGCTGTCCACAAGATCAACCTACTCTTCCACTGCTGCCGTCATCATTGCCATAATCTAATCCCCACCCAGTTTACAATGGAACACACAGACAACACATAACAGAATAGTTTGAATGTGACCAGAAAATTGTCAGAAATGATCTAAAATGAATAATGAAAAATTAGACATTTCAAAATTGCTAAAAAATGAAAAAAAGAAACCAACATCCAGCAAATATAAAAATAGACTGTGGCATTCATCTATTAATATCTGATCCCATCAGCAGTCCACAAATCATAAATTGTGCTTCCATCTGTTCACGATTTGTCCTTGCAGTGCTGCTGTCAGCATAATAAAGTAAAACTGGAGGTGACTGAGTAATTTAATGCTGCTTATGTTCCTATAGACTCGCTGTGTCAATACATTTGTAGATAAAGGCAAAAAAACAATCAGGGGAACAAAAAATAGTATTAAACTTTTCTTCCAAAGTGCCGCTGCTTTTAGTCTTGTTTTATGTGAACTCAGTGAAGGGAAAGTAATGTTTTGCCTGCTTTTTATTGCAAGCGTGACCAGACTGAATCTGTCAAGCAGCACTGGAAAGAAAAGTTGCTGTGGCCACATTTGTAATATTATTTCAACACTAAGGACTCCTGCACACGGACCCGTGTCCGTTCTATTATTTTTTTTTTTTGTGGCCCTTATGCGGAACCATTCATTTTAGTTAGGGCTAAAAAAAAAACTGAAATTACTCTGTGTGCATTTCGTGTCCGTATGTCTGCATGTATGTTCTGCAAAAAATAGAACATGTCGTATTATTGTCCAAATTACGGACAAGGATAGGACTGTTTTATAAGGGGCTGGTTGTTCCGTTCCGCAGACCGCAAAACATCCATGGGTCGTGTTCATGAGCCCAAAACCCAATGTGCTACCCAGACTAGACTCGAGTGATACACAGACCCAATCAAGTAATTGGTAAAATGTTTTTTTTTTTTTGCATGCATGGACCAACGGCCCACGTTGAGAAAATCGCACCATGCACCATTTTCGTACATTTATTGTCTAAGACCCATTCTTTCATTTAAATGAACGGGTCCAATAAAAAAAAGTGGATGCACCAAGATGTAATTCAGACATACAGAAAGGTGTTTTGGGGATGGAAATCGGAACAACATTCTGAATTAAGCCTAACGTCTCATGCACACGACCATATGTATTTTGTGGATCCGCAAAAAAACGGATGACATTCGTGTTGCATCTGTTTTTTTGCAGATCCGTTGTAACAATGCCTTTCCTAGTCCGCAAAACTTACAAGAATAGGACATGTTCTATCTTTTTTGCGGAATGGACATGTGGACCTATGGACACAGAATGCACACTGAGTCATTTCTGATTTTTCCAAGCCCCATTGAAGTAAATGGTTCAGCATATGGACCTGTCAAAAAACTGAACAGAAACTGAAAATAATTACATTCATGTGCAAGAGCCCTAATGCTATCGCAGTTCTTGAGTTACACTAGCTATACACATCAGCCAACCATGCTGACTTTAATTCCATTTGAATCACTTTACAGATGCAGGTAAGTGGAGGCTATGAGTTGATGCTACAAAGTTAATGAACAGGGGTCAGCAACCTTTCGGCATTCCAGCTGTTGTGAAACTACAATTCCCAGCATGCTCCATTCATTTCTATGAGAGTTTTTAGAAGAGTGCAACGTGCGCCGCCCCCTAGGGCCCTCTATCGAGTCCCAGGTGTAGTAGGAAATGCTGAGTGGTGTAATAGTGCGGCCTAAATGTCTCTTATTGTGTGTCATGGTGCTCCTACCTGTATACTGCTGGACCCCAGGCTTTGGCTCTGAAGCAATAAATAGGGGGAATAATTGAGGGATTTGAAAAAAAGATTGGGTCCAGACCTTGTATGTAGTTGAACAGCAGCTTTACTTGAGTAAACGTTCATCCAAAACAATCAAGCTTTATCTTGGTCCCAGCAGGCTTTAGCATAAACTGGCAGGCAAACTCAATAACTCTGCTTGCTTTCTCTCTCTCTGCTGTACTGACAGGCTTGCTTAATACTTTGCTTTAGTTCTTTAAGCTGCACTTAATTCTGCTTAAGTCTGGTTTCTGTACTTCAGGACTGCCCGGGTATCTTTGCATGGGGTGCCGTCGACTGTTATTCCACTTCTGACACTCAGTAAAACTTATCTTCAGCTGAAGAACTCTTCATCTTGCTGATTTCTCTTATGGTGGCCGAGGAACTATTCCTCTGGCCCCTATGGCTTCCAGACATCTTTCTTCATGGCCAGCAGAGCTTAGGGTACTCTGGCTGGCGTAGGCTTGACTGAGCGTGCCCCTGCTCACACACCTCCTGTCTAGAACTAACTGGAAACTTCTGCCCCACTCTTCCGGCAGGAAGCAGGACTGGCCCACTTCTGCCCAAAGGGGTAAGTTCCATTCGCTCTTACTACAGCTCTGCTATTTGCGCTGCCACCTGCTGGTGAACCAGACACATTACAGGTAACAAAACAGTTGCATAAAGATATTATCATTGCACCATGTAGAGGTCCTGGACAGAAATACACAGATGACATTTAGGTTAGACTATTAATGATAGTAGAAGGGTGAAGGAGTGGTAACACCACTCTGGGGTGTTACAGGAGCAGAGCCAGTATGCATGCTGGGAGTTGTACTTTCAGAACAGCTGGAGTGCTGGGAGGTTGCCCACCCCTGTTGTAGACAATATAATGAGGATTGCTAATGTGATGTTCAGGGCATCACCTCATGGAACGTATTCCATTGTGGTTAATTAATCTTCCAGTGACCGATAACTACATAGAGGCAGTGGGTAATTACCTGCATAGTGCTTATAGATGATGGAAGGGAGGAGAAGACTTGGAGACATAGTGGAGATCAAAGTTATAATAAGCGTTTAATTTCCTGAACTCACTCGCTGGACGAGGTCCCGTTCCAAGTCTTGGTTTTGAGCAGCTTTGTTGTTATTCCTGCTGCCTCTAAACTATTATGAATAGAAAATTATACTTAGTTCCATCAATATATGATGGTTTGGTTGGCTTAGATTTTAGCCTGAGGTTCAGGTTACATTTTGGTCTGTTCTAGTTTCACATAAAATGTTTTGGTGAAATTTTCCCAAAAAAAAGGAAAACCAAATAGATTTTGTTTGAAATGTTTTCAGTCTCTATATTAGTATTTTTTCTACATATTCTGTACTTAGATAATGGCATCATATAGTGTCCAAATAATACTATTACACAGTGCACAAATTATACCGCTATTATATGCAAACCACATTACTAAATCCAGAAATTCTACCGAATAGAGTATACTGTAGATCGGGGATCAGCAACCTCCGGCACTCCAGCTGTTCTGAAACTACAACTCCCAGAATCCTCCTTTCACTTCTATGGATGTTTCAAGAACACCAGTTTGAGTGTGCATGCTGGGAGTTGCAGTTTCATAGCTGCTGGAGTACCAAAAGTTGTTGATCCCTGCTGTAGATAATACAGCTGTATGGTGCCTAAATAATGGCATCAAACATTGCGGGAATATTACTGGTATAAAGTATTAAAATGTATTGGGGGATGATTTATCAAGATCGGCGCTACCTACGCTGGTCTTGATATCCCTTTGCTGGCAGAGTATTCGCCTTATTTATGACGAGGTACACTTCCCATCATAGATTAGGCCTCATGCACACGGCCGTACCTGTATTGTGGCCCTTAAACAGCGGGTCCACAATATGCCACCGCCCGTGTGCTCACCGCAATCCAGAAGGTGCAGTGCTGAACAGAGGCACAGAACCCCACGGAAGAACCATACTGTAGAGTGCTTCCGTGGGGTTTCTTTCCGTGCCTCCGCACCGCCAAAAAATAGAACAGGTTCTATTTTTTTGCGGTGCGGTTGGATCACAGATCCATTCAAGTTCAATGGGTCTGGATCGTCACGGCAGCTGCGCAGATAGCGCCCGTGCATGGAATGGCCAAGCAACTGCTGTGTGCATGAGGCCCTAAAGTAACTGTCTACGGGCTCATGCACACGACTGTATGTATTTTGTGGTCTGCAAGACACAGATCTGCAAAAAAAAAAGGATGACATACGTGTGACATCCGTGTTGCATCCGTTTTTTTGTGGATCCATTGTAACAATGCCTGTTCTTATTTGCAAAACGGAAAAGAATCGGACATGTTCTATTTTTTTTGTTGTTGAGGAACGGACATGGGGACATACGGAAACGGAATGCACACATAATCATTTCAGTTTTATTTCAAGCCCTATTGAAGTGAATGGGACCTGTAAAAAAACGGTAGGGAAAAAAATAAGTTCTTTTGCATGAGCCCTAAGGATGTTGTAACTCCTTGCAAGATCTGTACAAATGGGGAAAAAAAACAAGATCAACAAACACCAGCTAAGATACTTTAGTACTATACAGCAAGAAGCACAATTATATTAACATTAGGCATCCAAGAGGAAAATAACTAACAGAAGCTGGAGAATAAATGCATTCACATGGGATACAGCAGATGTAGACGCTCATAAAATTCCTTGTCTTCATAAATAATTCACACACGAGCACATAGCGAGCAGATTATTTACATATCCAGCATTACTATACCTTTCTAATAGAGACCTGTACACTTTCTAACTTCAAAAATATCAAGCAGGGTTTACATTGTTTCTGAACCTGTAGATGCATAATTCATGGACTAGCTGATATTGCTGGCGACAGTAAGACGTCTCATAGTAGACCGCTTTTCTGTGTTTATTGAACAAACAGTATAAAAACATAATGGAGCTAATGTGTCAATATAAGATCAGTGGAAACATAGACTACCAGATGATAGTGAAGAAACATAAAATACATAACAACAAAGGCTATTTACATGGCTGACACCTCTGACACGGCCTCCCCTGCCACACTCTCTTATGGCAGATTTCCATTTACTCACACACACACCCCCATCTAAGCAACAAAACATGGTGGAGCAGTTGGCCTTCTCCTATCGGACAACTGCTCCTTCCGCCCAACTCCGCTGCCTCCCTCCATTTTGCTCCCTTCATTTGAAGTACACTCTGTCCACATCTACTCTCCCTCCCTCTACCACCCCCAGGCCCAACCACAATCTTTTTTGACCACTTGAACACCTGGCTCTTACACTTTCTTTCCACTGACATTCTCACTATCATCATGGGTGATTTCAACATCCTCATTGACACTTTCCACTCAGCTACCTTTACACTTTTGGCACTTATTTTCGCCTTTGGCCTCAGTGATCCTCCAAACCCAACCACAAACATGACCTCACATTGGATTTAATGCCTGTAGGAAGGGACAGAGAAGGACAGTGAGCCCTAACATAGAATCCAGTCCGCTTTCCCTACCTACTTGCAGTATAAGCCCTACTTGGCAGAACCACAACAGGACGAAGGTCCCTACTCTAAAGAAGTGCAGAGACGGACAAACAGCAACAGACAAACAAACACCAAAGCAGAGTCGTACAGAAATAGGTCAAAACCAGATGGGCTACACAGTACCAAGCTACAGAAAGAGGGAGGTCAGAAGACAAGCCGAGGTCAGAAGCACAGAGGAATCAGTATGCAAATGCAGGAGCAGGGAACAAGGAACCTAGCTAGTGTGCCAAACAAGACTATCACACGTAATGGTGTATGGCCAGGAAAGGATTTAAATAGCGCGCCAAGTCCCTGGATCAAAACCTAATAGGTCAATTGACTCTACACTCCATTAGTCAGAAACACCCGTACATAGTAATAGAGCAGCTGAGCTAATCAGCCCACTGCTAATCTTCCCCATTACACGCCTGCCCCGGGGTGGAGAAACAGAGCAAGGATTCTGCTAGTAAAGAAAGTGGTCACGCCACCAGGGGGCTTGGTTCAGCAGTGTGTGTCTCCCAACACAGCCGTGCCGAGGCTGAGGATCGCGCTGCTGGAGCCAGGACAGTTAAGTTTATTATACTGGATATTATCTTTACCCGCCTCTGTTCCCTATCTAACTTCTCCAACTCACCTCTCCCCTTATCCAACCATAATCTACTTACTGGTATGTTCTCACTTGTCTCTTCAGCTGCTTCCCCGGTTCACGAATTGGCACACCCTCACAAGACCCTTACACTTCTGCTACTGATCCACATGATCCTATTATTCAGAGGGCAATCTTAAAACATAACATTTATTGATAATTAAAATGAATTGTGTCCACAAATAAAGTGCAAAATATCTTCCAATTCCAAAAGTGTACTAACACCACCACTAGATAGCATATAAAATCCGAAAAGAATATAGATGAGTAAAGTTGGTGCACGGCGGCGCCTATAACCAGCACGTCCTACTAGTACCCAGGGACAGTCAGCAAATTCATGTCCGGTCTCATGAGCAGAACCATTCCACAATAATGATAATATCCAACCAACGAGAGGGTGGCAGTGGTAACAAACACATGTAGGTTCCCTATTGATGCCCTGTAGATAACTGACCGCTGTACCCTATTTCTAGAGAAAAATGAATGCCTAACCACAGGGCTCTCGTCCTGATAAGGGCTAGCTCTTCTATTGCATAAGTCCATTTTAGATGGTGGTTCTGGGGATCTCTAAACCGCGATATTAAAGTGGTAGTTCAAGTTATTTTTACTGATGACCTACACTTGTATAAAAGCAAGCCGTCCCATTGAAATTAATGGGACGACTTGGGTGTAATTACACCTGCTCACTGCTGCAGATGCTACGGCAAGCAGGAACAATGAAGAGCAGGCAGCGCTGGCACGGCGCACGCCTTCTCTTCAAACAGTTGATCGTCGGGGGTGTCGGCTGTCCGATCACCCCGCCGATCTGATATTGATGACCTAGCCTGAGGATAAGTAGAAGTCTCTATTCTTTCATCTACATTCATATACTACATCAATAAAAATATAGGACCCCAAAGGCTTGCCGTACACTAAATATTCCAGTCACTTCCAATAAGCCATAGTTCATGGCAGAATCCGACTTCCTGAAGCAGGAGGCCATTTGCATTAATATGATTCAGTCCATAAGCAGACAATCAGGGTGGTTTGTGGTAGCCTGTACAGTATACTGTCCATGTGCTGGTGACAGAGGGGTGATAGAGACCAGCACATGATTATCATATTTATTCTAATATTGTAAAGTGTCTTTAATGCTCGGCTCATATTTCATTTCTTTCCTCTTTTCTCAGATCTGAAAACTGGACGGTCCTGCTCTCCATGTAAAGACCACAAGTCTCATCTCGCAGAGACTGTAAACTGTGGAGGTGAGGAGATAGCAGAATATAACCAGCTGATGCCCATATTTCCTATTAGGTCATATGGAAGGAGACATTATTGATACAACCCCTGTAAATGCAGGACAGAATATCTACACAATTACTTCTCTAATATCTTCCTTTATTTTCCCTTTTTCTAGAGATAAATATCAATGTTCCAGAGTATGAAGAACTAATTCTGGACTGCAGCTTTGAATGGTACGCGAGGCTGGAGGACTCCTATAAGAACGTGTTCACCCTGGTAAGTGCAATGCAGATTCCCAAGTGTGAAACTGGGAGATTGTTCATATTAACTTATACGACCATCATGTTAAGGCATCGCTTCCCAAACCTTTCCCTTCATTACCCAAAACACTTATCAGAAAGTCCTTTTACCCAATCTCATCATCAGGCTGCACATTATAGTCTAAAATCAGACTTTATGTCATGTCAGCAAATTATCATCAGTAATTTAATCTATTTTTGTCTTAATGATAATGACAATGAATTATAAGTAATTATGACACATGAGGTTCTAACAGTTCTCCATATTATCTCTCTAGCATCGTGGACATGAACCCAAAGTCACCCGGGAGCCCTACCTAGTGATCAAGGGCGTACTGAAGGGGGACTCTGGCAGGTACACGTGTACCACCATCCTGGACTCTGAGGTGCCAGTGAGTACGATCACATACAATGTGGCAGGTGAGGACATATTATTACTGGCACTATGCTGGGTGGTAATACTTAGATATACGGGATTCATATCTGCTTATAGATGATAATTACTGAGAAAAGATCTAGTTCTGAAAAATCTGAATTGTTACCTATAATGTGGGGTTATTTTATATTAGTATTTGTAAGGAAAACCCTATAACAATGTAAAGATCTGAGCTGCTGTATTTTGAAACCACTCTTGCATTAAGTATTGTTGTTAACTTGTAACATCACAGCCCTTTGTATGTATGTATGGACAGCAGAACCACACTACCTAACACCCTGCACTGGAACCTGTCAGCTATAGTGTTGAGCGCGAATATTCGAATTTTGAATTTTTATCGCAAATAACGGCACTTCGAAAATTCGCGAATATTTCGAAAATAGTGATATATATTTGTAAAAACGAATATTCGTTTTTTTTTTCCATCTGAACCCATTACCTAGTATACCTAACTGCTTCTTGCTTGTGGGCCAAGGTGAGAAGACTGCAGTATTGTAGTCTGTAGTGAATTAGAATATTCTTCATTATTTAATTTTTTTTTTGTCTTATGCGAAAAATCGGCAATGTAATATTCACGTAATGTGAATATTCTAAAACACGAATATATAGCACTATAGAATTTTTTAATTTTTTCCAATTTAATGTGAACAATCATTGGCCCAAAAGCAACTTATGCAGGGGGGGAATCATGACTTCAGATGGGAAAAAATGACGAATATTCTAAAAAAAGAATATATAGCACTATATTCCATAGTGCTATATATTCGGGTTTTAGCATATTCGCATTACGCGAATATTTCATTGCCGTTTTTTATATGACGAATATTCAAACAAATATTCGTGAAATATCGCGAATTCGAATATTGCCCCTGCTACAGCTACACTATATGACTATCTAACCTACACCGACTATCTCTCACTAACTATCTGTATGATATATAAAAGCTAACTAACTAACTATCTAATGTAATGTGACAAATGGAAACGAGAGAGCACAGCAATGACACTGCTGCCTCTCTTAGAACTGTAATAAACTGCAGAAAATGGCTGCTGGGGAGTTTCTTATATAGTAAGGGGTAGGCGACTTTCCTATTGGTTGCTAGGGACGTTGCTAAGCTCAGACAAAGACATTGCAGCCTTCTCGTTGGGCCGCAAGCAAGAAGGAAGGTTACTGATGAAAAAAAAGTTGAATATTCGAAAATACGAATGTATATCACTATATTCTAAATATTCGCGAATTCTCGAAGTTGCGATATTCGCGATTAAAATTTACAATTCCAATATTCGCGCCCAACACTAATCTCATATATACAGCTATAGCACCTGTCATATCACACATCTATATTCACTTGAATGGGGTGGATCAGTTATAATTGCACTGTGCCATCTCTACAAAGGTGACAGCACGCAGGTTTGAGATGACCTTTCCAGAGGATAGGTCATCAATATTAAAATCTCGAAGAAACCCTTTTAAATGTTTATAAATCCCACCGGCTTTTTGGAAAATGAAAGTGATGCGTAAGGGTACTTTCACACTAGCGTTAGTGTGATTCGGGTGCGGATCCGTCTACAAATGCATTGCAAGAACGGATCCGTCTCTCCGCTTGTCATGCAGATGGACGGATCCGTCTTGCAGTCTTTTCACAGTTTTCCCGGAATCCGTCCTTCAGTTGTTTCGCAAACCGGCACCAATGCAGGTCAAAGAGAATTAATGCCGGATCCGGCATTCCAGTGACTGATCAGGTATTTTGGACGGACATAATACCGCAGCATGCTGCGGTATTATGTCTGCCCAAAACGCCTGACAGTGACTGAACGGAAGGCATACTGATGCAAACTGAAATGATTTCTATCCATTCTGATTGCATGGGGATATGCCTGATCAGTTCTTTTCCGGCATAGAGCCCTTTTGACGGAACTCTATGACGGAAAACGCAAGTGTGAAAGTAACTTAAGGATTTGAAAGGAAAGTCATTTTTCTTGTATTAATTGTACTCATAACTACTGCATATCCATACTAAGGAAGAACTATGTTGGGGCATGAAGGGGGCATACCTACTGTGAGGTGGCATGCCAAATGTGTGGCGGCTCTAAGGGAGCATTCTACTATGTTGATGCAATAAATGGGGCCCATTCATTAACTTTCTGCTCTGGGCCCACCAATGTGTTAAAACGACCCTGCATCCTGTTCTTTTTGAAATTTCCCAATTTCCATATCCTACTGCCATTGAAGAGACATTAAATGGGTTTTCCAAGATTTTTTAACTGATCACCTATTCTATTGATAGGTCATCAGTATCAGAAGGCCATTTGCGCCGCAATCTGCAACTTTTCCCCCGCTCACGCTAAGTCTACAAAAGTGGGAGGGGAAGGGGACCGACCAGCAGGCCGTCTTATTTACCATTTTCTACGCCTGTTTTAGGTATGAAAAACGGTCGGAAGCTGTCTTACATTTCGAAGTGACGGCGCAGGGCCAGTGCAGTCTAAAACACCGGTCTTAATAAATGTGCTACATAGTTTATATAGAGCTGAAGAAAAACTATTCTCTGTGTTTTATTATAACAGTGAATCATTCCTTCAATTCGTGTTTAAATGTAAAGTCAGGCTTTATTCTCCATTCAATTTCCAACACATAACACAAGGACGGCGTGATATATACCGTTGTTACTCACATGCAGTGTAACCAGCAGCAGAATAGTTACCTGGCAACTGCAATCTTCTAAAGCTGTTCTACCCAGACCGCTGCTGCTGGATGCCTTGATTATGTTGCTATGTGGCGTCAGAATGAGTGATGAGCTACACAACGCTTTACCTGCATCATCCTATGAAATATTGTTATATTTATATCTGTATTATCATATCAAGGGCAGCTTATATTGTGTTTATACAAAGGACGTGAGGTTCAATACATCATATATCATTAATAATAGAAGCAATAGTTTTAAAGTTTTCAAAAAAGAGCAACTCCTTTAAAGAGATAGTCCAGCGGGCACATGAAAAACATTATAATAGTCTTCTACAATTTTCCCCATTCCACCTCTAAGGCTACTTCCACACCTGTGGCCAGGTGTTGCGCCCGGCAGATCTGTCAGACAATACTGGGAATGCGGTGGACAAAAACTTCTGCATGCATTGGCTTTTGTCTGGCCGATTCTCGGCATATTTGCCAGGATGCAGCGGGATTTTTGCCAGACACCATTACAGTCAATGGGGTCTGGCGAGAAGGCAATCGTTTCTGGCAATGTCGGATCCGGAGAACTTCAGGAAACTTTTCTGTGCCGGAACAGCCTTCCAAAGTTTTCTGCTGCAGATGTGGAACTACAGTAGCCTAACCTGCTTTCTTATTCCAGTTTCTGTCTGCCATATTAATTGATGAAATCACTGTCTGCAGGAGGCACCTCTGGTAATTCCATGTTCCATAATGCCTTGCCCCAGACCTCACGTAGGGAACATCGGCCAGATCATAGTTACCAGTAGCGGTAACAGAACAGAATGCTGGAGAAACACAGATACAGGTCCTAAGGCAGGAAAAGGCACAGGAGAGGTTACAGGCTGTGCTTTGTGCAGCAGCAAACAGCATGTCACAGGCGGTGTGAAAACTGTTTCTATGGCTACTAATTCTTCTTAAGCCATGAAAAATAAGAACACAGAATTCAGTAAGAAAGTCCTGGCAATAGATATCAATTATATACAGACTTCTACAGTCTCTGAATTGTATTAATAATTCTTTGCATTTGGCATAATAGTGAAGGCTTTGAGCTGAATTGTGCTGTTAGTGGTTGAGTTTTTGTAGTACATTATAAACAAGCGTTATGAAACACGTGCACTCGAGATCTATCTATCTATCTATCTGTCTGTCTGTCTATCTATCTATCCTCATATTTGTAAGAAGTATATACAAGGATTTTCAAGGAATGTGCCTAAAAGTCTTCCAACTTCTGTATGTTGCAGTAATAGTTGCAGGCTGGCAACAAGTGAAACAAGTACAGAGTGAAGATGCTGTGACATCAGGGATTAATTGGCAATAACAGACTATGACATGAGGAACAATGTCGACCGTCCATATGTATGAAATGAAGATTTACTGATGTATTTTGTTGCATCTGCTCCTATCTATGTCCCTTTGTCTTGTGCAAATTGCATTGCGGTCTTCATAGTCAGCAATGGGAGCACATGCATAGGATATTCAGGTTTATATCATTAATATGCAAAGATTGTCTGTGATAGCAATCTTACAGTACATCTGTTATGCAAATGTATGCAAATTCACATCATACTGACAGCTGAATTGGATTCATCTCCAAGTATGAACTTTTTCCATTTGAAAGTTTGCAGTCTGCTTCCAGAACCGCTAATGCAACAATTTAGTCAAATGATAAAACAGAAAATTATGTTTTCCCCAAAATAGAGAGCGATGTTTCCTAAACAGAAGCCGCTTCATTGCCCTATTTATTGCATCTCTCATTTCATGAACTGACGACAGTGCTGCCTCGGTTCAAAGTTGCATCATCGGCCCAATCAGTACCAACCTCTTTTTGGACCTTAGAACCAAACCACTTTTATCTATTTTTAGCCCCAATCTTCTTCTGCTCTCCTAATATTTCTTTTTCAGCCTATGAGAAAATGAGAGATGCACAGTTTTTTTGTTTGTTTTTTTTACTAAGGAAGTTTACTTTTAGGGGAAATGTTGAGATTTATGATTCCTCCATAAGGGGGTTGAATCCAATAATTCCACCCTGTTACCATGAGACTTAAACGGGTTTTGTCACTTCAGCAAGTGGCATTTATCATGTAGAGAAAGTTAATACAAGGTGCTTAGTAATGTATTGTGATTTATTGTGATTTAGTATTGAGATTATTAGAGATGGGCGAATTGAAGCTGACGAGGTGGAATTCGATCCAAATTTCTGGAATTATTCGATTTGCACCAAATTGCCGAATTCACAGAAAAAAGATGCACCACATGGATAAGCACCTGACAACACTGGCTAATCCCTCACTCTGGTGTTAAAAGCTGAGAGATTCGCCAATATTTCCAATCAGGAACATATCGGAGCCCCTTTAGGCACCACTTCACGGTTTCTCAGCATGACATGGGGTCCTACCACTAGACTACCTATGGTGTGTGAACAAGGTCTGAACAGGTATTAAGCAGCCTACAGCCCCCTCCCACTCACCTGCATTGCAGGACCAACAATGCAATGGGGAACAAATGAGGCTGCAAGCTACACCTACAACAGACCATGTGACACCGGCTTCCAGGTGCAACAGAATGTTTACCAGCCATATGCAATGGCACATTCAATACATATAAAACAAGAATCACAAAAATAAACGTGGCCTAAATGGGTGGGACTGCTCCAAACCCCGAACACTGTGGCGTGTTTCTAACTGGGGGGGCAGTTCCTCCGCATGTGGTTCGCAGCGAACGGCTATCCCCAGCAAAAATTGCATACAATGGAGGATACCGGCACGAACCACAAGCACCACACAAACATCCTACACAAAATAAAACATGTGCGGATGAAAATATATAAACACATAACTCACAGAAAAAAGATGCACCACATGGATAAGCAACTGACAACACTGGCTAATCCCTCACTCTGGTGTTAAAAGCTGAGAGATTCGCCAATATTTCCAATCAGGAACATATCGGAGCCCCTTTAGGCACCACTTCACGGTTTCTCAGCATGACATGGGGTCCTACCACTAGACTACCTATGGTGTGTGAACAAGGTCTGAACAGGTATTAAGCAGCCTACAGCCCCCTCCCACTCACCTGCATTGCAGGACCAACAATGCAATGGGAAACAAATGAGGCTGCAAGCTACACCTACAACAGACCATGTGACACCAGCTTCCAGGTGCAACAGAATGTTTACCAGCCATATGCAATGGCACATTCAATACATATAAAACAAGAATCACAAAAATAAACGTGGCCTAAATGGGTGGGACTGCTCCAAACCCCGAACACTGTGGCGTGTTTCTAACTGGGGGGGCAGTTCCTCCGCATGTGGTTCGCAGCGAACGGCTATCCCCAGCAAAAATTGCATACAATGGAGGATACCGGCGCGAACCACAAGCACCACACAAACATCCTACACAAAATAAAACATGTGCGGATGAAAATATATAAACACATAACTCACAGAAAAAAGATGCACCACATGGATAAGCACCTGACAACACTGGCTAATCCCTCACTCTGGTGTTAAAAGCTGAGAGATTCGCCAATATTTCCAATCAGGAACATATCGGAGCCCCTTTAGGCACCACTTCACGGTTTCTCAGCATGACATGGGGTCCTACCACAATTGCCGAATTGCCAGCAAACCGTTCTTGTTATTGGGATCTTCTTAGCCCTTTTGCGGTGCAGTTATATATGTTCTAAATCCTTTTTTTGTTGTGTATTAGTGGGGAAAAAGAAAAAGGGCTTATTAGCTGTTGTGTGGTGAAGTGAGAAAAATAAAGCCCTTTTTGGCGTGTATTAGTGGCAAAAAAATAAATATAATTTGCCAGTTAGTGGTGAAGTTCCATTGTACTACCGCCATTTACGGGGTGTATTAATAGGATATATACGTATGTCCTATTAGACATTCTGCAGTGAATTGTGATTGTTAAATTTATTTTTTTGGGGTGTATCAATAGGAAAAAGAATACGCCTTATTAGCTGGTCTGCAGTGAACAGACATTGTTATATAGCCATTGTTGGGGTGTATTAATAGCAAAAATAAGTATGTGTTATTAGCTGTTCTGCTGTGCATTTACATTGTCAAACAGCCATTGTTGGTGTTTAATAATAGGAAAAATAAGTACTTCTTATTAGCCGTTCTGCGGTGAATTTACATTGTCATTCAGTGGTGAAATTTGTTTGTGATACAGCCTTTTTTGGGAAAATTGATCGGTGAATGTAGACTTTCTTCTGTAAGGACTGAGTAATTGCGTCAATTTGCCATTCAGTGGTGAAATTTGTTTGAGATACAGCCTTTTTAGGGAAAATTGGTCGGTAGCTGTAACTACGGTCAAGGACAATATATGTCCTTTACGGCCCACTGGGTAAATGTGATTCCTGTCCAGCCACACCAGTAACTTGGCCAGGTAACACCGCTTCCGCCTCCACCTTCTCACACCGTTGATCCTGCGACAATATCCGCCTCTGCCTCCTCATCCTCCACCATGTCCTCCATTGCAGGGACAATGCACAGTGCTCCTCCAGCATACCACATCTGCAGGGCACGGTGGTGTCATGCTGTTTTACACCTCGTTTGACTGAGTCACACAGGGGATGAACTGCTCCGTGTCCATTATCAAGAAATCAAATCCTGGCTTTTTCCGTCACAACTCAAAATTGGAACCATGGTCATGACAACGGGAAGAACATGGTGTCGGCGCTGCGTCAAGGCAGTACCAGCTCCAGCTCCATCAGCAGCAGCCTGAGTCTAGAGTCACTGATGAGCAGCTTTCTTCACCCGCATAGTGAAGAAATTACTCACCAGTAGCTAGACATGGAGCAGAACTTGAACCAGCAGGTGGTGGCATACTTGGAGTACATCCTGCCACCCGTCATCGAAGATCCGCTGGACTGCTGGGCAGCCATACTGTGGTCTCCTCATGCTGCTTCCACCTCCACACTATATCACTTTGCCACTCTGTGGCCTCCTTATGCTGCTGCTGCCACCTCCACACTCTGTCATTGTGTCACTCTGTGGCCTCCTCATGCTGCTGCTGCCGAGACCTCACCACTATGTCACTGGGCCACTCTGTGGTCTTCTCATGCTGCTTCCACCTCACCACTATGTCATTTGGCCACTCTGTGGGCTTCTCAAGCTGTTCTCCCACCCTCCCCACTCCATAACTGGGCCACTATTTTGCCTTATTGGCCTGGATGACATCACCATTTATTTGACCCTTCTTTTGATCTGTCAGAAGGAAGGAAAAATTAGATGCACAATGGATCCTGTCTGTGTATCAGCTGTAAGGCCTGTATGGTGCCATCAGAATTGGCTTATGATTTGGTAGCCAAAAGCAGGAGTGGGTACAAAACACAGAAGACATGCAAATATTCCATTCACGTGTCATTTACTGCAAGGCACAGTGTTCAATAGCACTATAAAGGCTCTGTGCAGCCAGGAAAAAACTGTTTTTTGAAGCGATTCGCCGGGAATAAATTCGAATCGAATCGTTTTGAAAAATTTGGTGAATTTGGTAAAAAATTCGCTCATCTCTAGTAATTATCCATATTGCTTCCTTTTCTGTCTGGATTCATTTTTCCCATCAAATTATATACACTGCTCGTTTCTATGGTTATGACTAGAGATGAGCGAACACCTGGAAGTTCGGGTTCGGGAAGTTCAGCCCCTGCAAACAAATGTGGATAGGGAAATGAATTAAAATAGAATAAAATAAATAAAATGTAACCAATATCAATTGGAGAGAGGTCCCACTGCAAGGAATCATGCGTCATATCACCCAACACTGGAGAAGGCCACTTTCAGTTATTTTGGCCCCAGCACCCAGACAGAGGAGAGAGGTCCCACAGCAAGGAATCATGCGTCATATCACCCACCTCTGGAGAAGGCCACTTTCAGTTATTTCGGCCCAGCACCCAGACAGAGGAGAGAGGTCCCACAGCAAGGAATCATGCGTCATATCACCCACCACTGGAGAAGGCCACTTTCAGTTATTTCGGCCCAGCACCCAGACAGAGGAGAGAGGTCCCACAGCAAGGAATCATGCGTCATATCACCCACCACTCGAGAAGGCCACTTTCAGTTATTTCGGCGCAGCACCCAGACAGAGGAGAGAGGTCCCACAACAAGGAATCATGCGTCATATTACCCACCACTGGAGAAGGCCACTTTCAGTTATTTCGGCCCCAGCACCCAGACAGAGGAGAGAGGTCCCACAGCAAGGAATCATGCGTCATATCACCCACCACTGGAGAAGGCCACTTTCAGTTATTTCGGCCCAGCACCCAGACCGAGGATACAGGTCCCACAGCAAGGAATCATGCGTCATATCACCCACCACTGGAGAAGGCCACTTTAAGTTATTTCGGCCCAGCACCCAGACAGAGGAGAGAGGTCCAACAACAAGGAATCATGCGTCATATCACCCACCACCGGAGAAGGCCACTCTCAGTTATTTCGGCCCCAGCACCCAGACAGAGGATACAGGTCCCACAGCAAGGAATCATGCGTCATATCACCCACCACTGGAGAAGGCCACTTTCAGTTATTTCGGCCCAGCACCCAGACAGAGGAGAGAGGTCCCACAGCAAGGAATCATGCGTCATATCACCCACCACTGGAGAAGGCCACTTTCAGTTATTTCGGCCCCAGCACCCAGACAGAGGAGAGGTCCCACAGCAAGGAATCATGCGTCATATCACCCACCACTGGAGAAGGCCACTTTCAGTTATTTCGGCCCAGCACCCAGACCGAGGATACAGGTCTCACAGCAAGGAATCATGCGTCATATCACCCACCGCTGGAGAAGGCCACTTTCAGTTATTTCGGCCCAGCACCCAGACAGAGGAGAGAGGTCCCACAGCAAGGAATCATGCGTCATATCACCCACCACCGGAGAAGGCCACTCTCAGTTATTTCGGCCCCAGCACCCAGACAGAGGAGAGAGATTCCACAGCAAGGAATCATGCGTCATATCACCCACCACTGGAGAAGGCCACTCTCAGTTATTTCGGCCCAGCACCCAGACAGAGGAGACAGGTCCCACAGCAAGGAATCATGCGTCATATCAACCACCACCGAAGAAGGCCACTCTCAGTTATTTTGGCCCCACGACCCAGAGAGAGAAGAGGTTCATTCAACTTTGGGTTGCACCGCAAGATCATGGTAAAGTTAAAAAAATGAGGATTCAATAAAGAAGTGCCCCGGAGTACAAAAATACATGGTTGAGGGGGAGGCAGTTATAAATGTCTATTCTGCACAAGGGATGGACAGGTCCTGTGTGATCCATGCCTGGTTCATTTTTATGAACGTCAGCTTGTCCACGTTGGCTGTGGACAGGCGGCTGCGTTTGTCAGTAATGACGCCCCTTGCCGTGCTGAATGCACGTTCAGACAAAACGCTGGCCGCCGGGCAGGCCAGCACCTCCAAGGCATAAAATGCTAACTCTGGCCACGTGGACAATTTGGAGACCCAGAAGTTGAATGGGGCCGAACCATCAGTCAGTACGTGGAGGGGTGTGCAGACGTACTGTTTAACCATGTTAGTGAAATGCTGCCTCCTGCTAACACGTTCCGTATCAGGTGGTGGTGCAGTTAGCTGTGGCGTGGAGACAAAACTTTTCCACATTTCTGCCATGCTAACCCTGCCCTCAGATGAGCTGGCCATGACACAGCTGCGTTGGCGACCTCTTGCTCCTCCTCTGCCTTCGCCTTGGGCTTCCACCTGTTCCCCTGTGACATTTGGGAATGCTCTCAGGAGCGCCTCTACCAGCGTGCGCTTGTACTCGCGCATCTTCCTATCACGCTCCAGTGCAGGAAGTAAGGTGGGCACATTGTCTTTGTACCGGGGATCCAGCAGGGTGGCAACCCAGTAGTCCGCACACGTTAAAATGTGGGCAACTCTGCTGTCGTTGCGCAGGCACTGCAGCATGTAGTCGCTCATGTGTGCCAGGCTCCCCAGAGGTAAGGACAAGCTGTCCTCTGTGGGAGGCGTATCGTCATCGTCCTCCGTATCCCCCCAGCCACGCACCAGTGATGGGCCTGAGCTGTGTCGGGTGCCACCCCGCTGTGAACCTGCTTCATCCTTATCCTTCTCCACCTCCTCCTCATCCTCCTCGTCCTCCATTAGTGGGTCCTGGCTGGCCACATTTGTACCTGGCCTCTGCTGTTGCAAAAAACCTCCTTCTGAGCCACTTCTAACAGACTGGCCTGAAAGTGCTAAAAATGACCCCTGGGCCACCTCCTCTTCCATCATCGCCCTAAGCGTTTTCTCAAGGAGACATAGAAGTGGTATTGTAACGCTGATAACGGTGTCATCGCCACTGTCCATGTTGGTGGAGTACTCGAAACAGCGCAACAGGGCACACAGGTCTCGCATGGAGGCCCAATCATTGGTGGTGAAGTGGTGCTGTTCCGCAGTGCGACTGACGCGTGCGTGCTGCAGCTGAAACTCCACTATGGCCTGCTGCTGCTCGCACAGTCTCTCCAGCATGTGCAAGGTGGAGTTCCACCTGGTGGGCCCGTCACATATGAGGCGGTGAGCGGGAAGGCCGAAGTTCCGCTGTAGCGCAGACAGGCGAGCAGCGCAGGATGTAAACGCCGGAAGCGCTCACAGACAGCCCTAACTTTATGCAGCAGCTCTGACATGTCGGGGTAGTTGTGAATGAAATTCTGCACCACCGAATTCAGCACATGCGCCAGGCAAGGGATGTGCGTCAAACCAGCTAGTCCCAGAGCTGCGACGAGATTTCGCCCATTATCGCACACCACCAGGCCGGGCTTGAGGCCCACCGGCAGAAACCACTCGTCGGTCTGTTGTTCAATACCCTGCCACAACTCCTGCGTGGTGTGGGGCCTGTCCCCCAAACATATGAGTTTCAGAATGGCCTGCTGACGTTTACCCCGGGCTGTGCTGAAGTTGGTGGTGAAGGTGTGTGGCTGACTGGATGAGCTGGTGGAAGCAGAGGAGGAGGAAGCCGAGTAGGAGGAGGAGGCTACAGGAGGCAAAGAATGATGCCCTGCGATCCTTGGCGGCGGAAGGACGTGCACCAAGGAACTCTCCGCCTGCGGCCCAGCCGCCACTACATTTACCCAGTGTGCAGTTAGGGAGATATAGCGTCCCTGGCCGTGCTTACTGGTCCATGTATCTGTGGTTAGGTGGACCTTGCCTCAGATGGCGTTGCGCAGTGCACACTTGATTTTATCGGATACTTGGTTGTGCATGGAAGGCACGGCTGTCTTGGAGAAGTAGTGGCGGCTAGGAGCAACATACTGTGGGAGAGCCATGGACATCAGCTGTTTGAAGCTGTCTGTGTCCACCAGCCTGAATGACAGCATTTCAAAGGCCAGTAGTTTAGAAATGCTGGCATTCAGGCCCAGGGCTCGAGGGTGGCTAGGTGGGAATTTACGCTTTCTCTCCAAGGTTTGTGAGATGGAGAGCTGAACGCTGCCATGTGACATGGTGGAGATGCTTGGTGACGCAGGTGGTGTTGTCGGTGGCACATCCTCTGTTTGGTGGGCGGCAGGTGCCAACATTCCTCCCGAGGCGGAGGAACAGGCCGAGGCAGCAGCAGAAGAGGGAGCAGGGGGAGCCAGAGTGAGTTCCTTGCTTTTAAGGTGTTTATTCCACTGCAGTTCATGCTTTGCATGTAGATGCCTGGTCATGCAGGTTGTGCTAAGGTTCAGAACGTTAATGCCTCGCTTCAGGCTCTGATGGCACAGCGTGCAAACGACTCGGGTCTTGTTGTCAGCACATTGTTTAAAGAAGTGCCATGCCAGGGAACTCCTTGAAGCTGCCTTTGGGCTGCTTGGTCCCTGGTGGCAGTGGCCAGTAGCAGGTGAACTCTCTTGGAGGCGGCTGTTCTGCTTTTGCCCCCTGCTCTCTCTTTTGCTACGCTGTTGGCTCGGTCTCACCACTGCCTCTTCCTCTGAACTATGAAAGTCAGTGGCACGACCTTCATTCCATGTAGGGTCTAGGACCTCATCGTCCCCTGCATCGTCTTCCACACAGTCTTCCTCCCTGACCTCCTGTTCGGTCTGCACACTGCAGAAAGATGCAGCAGTTGGCACCTGTGTTTCGTCATCATCAGAGACATGCGGACTCCGATGAGGTGGTATTCCCATGTCCTCATCATCAGGAAACATCAGTGGTTGTGCATCAGTGCATTCTAAGTCTTCCACCACTGGGGAAGGGCTAGGTGGATTCCCTTGGGAAACCCTGCCAGCAGAGTCTTCAAACAGCATAAGAGACTGCTGCATAACTTGAGGCTCAGACAGTTTCCCTGATATGAATGGGGGTGATGTGACAGACTGATGGGCTTGGTTTTCAGGTGCCACCTGTGTGCTTTCTGCAGAAGACTGGGTGGGAGATAATGTTGTGAACATGCTGGATCCACTGTCGGCCACCCAATTGACTAGCGCCTGTACCTGCTCAGGCCTTACCATCCTTAGAACGGCATTGGGCCCCACCAAATATCGCTGTAAATTCTGACGGGTACTGGAACCTGAGGTAGTTGGTTCACTAGGACGTGTGGCTGTGGCAGAATGGCCACGTCCTCTCTCAGCACAAGAGGGTACACCACCACGACCGCGTCAGCGTCCCTTACTAGATGTTTTCCTCATTGTTACCGTTCACCAAGCACGACAATAAGAAAAAAAATATTTGGCCCAATGTATTGATTTCAAATTCAGGCCTTTTTTTTACAGGCACCTAACACTATCTGCCTATTTATTTATGTAGCGTATTACACTAATCCAGGCACAGCAGTAACCACTGATTTAGTGCACAATTGGCCTGCAACAGCTCGAACACCAGATTCAGGGTATTGCTATTTTGGCAATTGAATTTCACCCCACAACAAAATATATGTTTTTCGGACACTATGAATCTTGGCCAGCCACAGCTGAAACCACTGATTTATAGTATTGCTATTTTGGCAATTGAATTTCACCCCAGAACAAAATATATGTTTTTGCGGACACTATGAAACTTGGCCTGCAACAGCTGGGACACCAGATTCAGGGTATTGCTATTTTGGCAATTGAATTTCGCCCCACAACAAAATATATGTTTTTGCGGACACTATGAATCTGGGCCAGCCACAGCTGAAACCACTGATTTATGGTATTGCTATTTTGGAAATTGAATTTCACCCCAGAACAAAATATATGTTTTTGCGGACACTATGAAACTTGGCCTGCAACAGCTGGGACACCAGATTCAGGGTATTGCTATTTTGGCAATTGAATTTCACCCCACAACAAAATATATGTTTTTGCGGATACTATGAAACTTGGCCTGCAACAGCTGGGACACCAGATTCAGGGTATTGCTATTTTGGCAATTGAATTTCACCCCACAACAAAATATATGTTTTGCAGGACACTATGAAACTTGGCCTGCAACAGCTGGGACACCAGATTCAGGGTATTGCTATTTTGGCAATTGAATTTCACCCCAGAACAAAATATATGTTTTTGCGGACACTATGAAACTTGGCCAGCCACAGCTGAAACCACTGATTTATGGTATTGCTATTTTGGCAATTGAATTTCACCCCAGAACAAAATATATGTTTTTGCGGACACTATGAAACTTGGCCTGCAACAGCTGGGACACCAGATTCAGGGTATTGCTATTTTGGCAATTGAATTTCACCCCACAACAAAATATATGTTTTGCGGACACTATGAAACTTGGCCTGCAACAGCTGGGACACCAGATTCAGGGTATTGCTATTTTGGCAATTGAATTTCACCCCAGAACAAAATATATAATTTGCAGGACACTATGAAACTTGGCCAGCCACAGCTGAAACCACTGATTTATGGTATTGCTATTTTGGCAATTGAATTTCACCCCACAACAAAATATATGTTTTTGCGGACACTATGAAACTTGGCCTGCAACAGCTGGGACACCAGATTCAGGGTATTGCTATTTTTGGCAATTGAATTTCACCCCAGAACAAAATATATGTTTTTGCGGACACTATGAAACTTGGCCAGCCACAGCTGGGACACCAGATTTATGGTATTGCTATTTTGGCAATTGAATTTCGCCCCAGAACAAAATATATAATTTGCAGGACACTATGAAACTTGGCCAGCCACAGCTGAAACCACTGATTTATGGTATTGCTATTTTGGCAATTGAATTTCACCCCAGAACAAAATATATGTTTTTACGGACACTATGAAACTTGGCCTGCAACAGCTGGGACACCAGATTCAGGGTATTGCTATTTTGGCAATTGAATTTCACCCCACAACAAAATATATGTTTTTGCGGACACTATGAAACTTGGCCTGCAACAGCTGGGACACCAGATTCAGGGTATTGCTATTTTGGCAATTGAATTTCACCCCAGAACAAAATATATAATTTGCAGGACACTATGAAACTTGGCCAGCCACAGCTGAAACCACTGATTTATGGTATTGCTATTTTGGCAATTGAATTTCACCCCACAACAAAATATATGTTTTTGCGGACACTATGAAACTTGGCCAGCCACAGCTGAAACCACTGATTTATGGTATTGCTATTTTGGCAATTGAATTTCACCACAGAAAATAATCTATCCTTTGCCAGACAGCAGACAGTATTATACTTGGCTAGCCAAAGCTGGAACACCAGATTTAGGGATTGGTATTTGGGCAATTGTATTTAACCCCTTAATAAAATATAGAAATTGCTATCCTGAGTTTCTAGGGGTGACAATTAGCACAGCCAAGCCCCTGATGTAGGATATAGCAAAAAAAAACTAGTATTGATGGATTGATGGACTTGGTGGCAACTTGTTCTGGTGCACCAGAAGTCACAAAATGGCCGCCGATCACCCCAGAAAATAAGTGACAGAAAAACGCTCTGTGCAGCCTAAAAACCAGTGAGCAAGTAACTAGCAGAAGTTCAATCATTCACAGCTGTAGATTGATCTGTTCATTAGGTGCTGTTGCTGACTTTTCCCTGCCTAATCTCGCCCTCACAGAAGCTGCGTCCTCTCCTTACACTAATCAGAGCAGTGTGACGTGCGGAGCTACGTGACTCCAGCTTAAATAGAGGCTGGGTCACATGCTGCACTTGGCCAATCACATGTAGAAAAAGAATGGTTCCTGGACACCACTTTACTTTGTTCAATATAGATTTATTTCATACATAGATAGCGGAATGCCAGTAATAAAAGGTCGACGTTTCGGCATAGACGCCTTCATCAGAACACTGGAAGTGCCGCAGTATGGGAATGGGTAGATGGCTCTATGGCCTCGATGGCTAATTAGGTGGGGCAGTGTCTCACCTAATTAGCCATCGAGGCCATAGAGCCATCTACCCATTCCCATACTGCGGCACTTCCAGTGTTCTGATGAAGGCGTCTATGCCGAAACGTCAACCTTTTATTACTGGCATTCCGCTATCTATGTATGAAATAAATCTATATTGAACAAAGTAAAGTGGTGTCCAGGAACCATTCTTTTTCTACATGAACATTTGGCTTAAGGAACCATTCCCTGAGACCCGCGTCCACTAACTGGAGCGCTACCCAACCTGTATTCAACTTGGCCAATCACAGCCATGCCATTAGTAGGCATGGCTGTGATGGGCTCTTAGGGCAAGAAGTAAAACGCTAGCTGATTGGCTGCTGTGCAGCCCTTCAGAAAGCGGGAAGTAATCGCCGAACAACGAACCCGAACCCAAACTTTTTTGAAAAGGTCCGGGTTCGGGTCCGTGTCCCAAACACCCCAAAATTCGGTACGAACCCGAACTATGCTCGAACTGTTCGCTCAACACTAGTTATGACCACTCTGCAATAAATCAGTGGATGTCTCGCTTGCACACTATAGGAAAGAATGTCAGCCTCTATGGTGGCCAGGAACGCGGGAGCACACATAGGCTGGTGCTTTTTTTTTTACAATGTGCAAGCACGACCACCACTGCTGGATTGCAGGTGGTCATAACCAGGGGCGTAACTAGAAGTGACTGGGCCCCACAGCAAATTTTTGTAAGGGCCCCCTCCCAGCGCGCTTCGCACCTCCCTCCTCCTGTGTAAACCCCACTCCTTTGGCTTGGCAAGTCACGATGTAGACCAGAGCTGACTGCCACTCCATTCTTTTCCTATATAATAAATATATATATATATATATATATATACAGCAGCAGGTTGTAAGACGCCTACACTCACGACACAACGTCGGACATCCCATTCACTCAGTTTAGGTATGCCCCTTAGTGCCCCCAAACAGTAGTTATGCCCCTTATTGCCCCCACACCCACACAGTAAGATGTTGTTAGTGCTCCAGAGTAATTATTCCCCTTTCCCCATTAGTGTCCACACACTAGTTATGTCCCTTTATTGCCCCACAGAGTAGACATCACATTTTCATTAGTACCTCACAAGTCACACTATACATATGTAGCAGTGCCAGCTCTGTACACTATACACATGTAGCAGTGCCAGCTCTGTACACTATGTACACATGTAGCAGTGCCAGCTCTGTACACTATGTACACATGTAGCAGTGCCAGCTCTGTACCTTATGTACACATATAGCAGTGCCAGCTCTGTACACTATGTACACATGTAGCAGTGCCAGCTCTGTACACTATGTACACATGTAGCAGTGCCAGCTCTGTACACTATGTACACATGTAGCAGTGCCAGCTCTGTACCTTATGTACACATGTAGCAGTGCCAGCTCTGTACACTATGTACACATGTAGCAGTGCCAGCTCTGTACACTATGTACACATGTAGCAGTGCCAGCTCTGTACACTATGTACACATGTAGCAGTGCCAGCTCTGTACACTATGTACACATGTAGCAGTGCCAGCTCTGTACACTATGTACACATGTAGCAGTGCCAGCTCTGTACCTTATGTACACATATAGCAGTGCCAGCTCTGTACACTATGTACACATGTAGCAGTGCCAGCTCTGTACCTTATGTACACATGTAGCAGTGCCAGCTCTGTACACTATGTACACATGTAGCAGTGCCAGCTCTGTACACTATGTACACATGTAGCAGTGCCAGCTCTGTACACTATGTACACATGTAGCAGTGCCAGCTCTGTACACTATGTACACATGTAGCAGTGCCAGCTCTGTACACTATGTACACATGTAGCAGTGCCAGCTCTGTACACTATGTACACATGTAGCAGTGAGTGAGAGCTCTCTATGCCCCTTTATTGCCACACAGAGTAGACATCATAGTTTTCATTAGTACCTCACAAGCTGAAGCGCTGGTGCTGGAGCTGACGTGCTGCTCTCACTGCTCTGCCTCTTTTCTACTCTCTGCTGCCCCCTGCCTGCAGCTCCTCCTGTCCTCCTGGTCTTGGCTGTTTTGTCCCTCCTCCTGCCTGTCACGTCCTCCTGCTCTGAATGAGAGTGTATGTGGGCGGGCTTAATACAGCCTGCGCGCTGTACTCACAGTTAGGGTCGGGAGACACAGAACAAATCAGGTTAGGGAGGACTGCAGATTGAAGGGGAGGGGGAGGGGGGGCCCGGTCCCCCGGCGCTGCCGCTACTGCGCCTGCTGTGAAGGGGCCAGGGGCCCTGAATTGATCATGATTGATTAACTTAACTTGCCATTGCAAATGAACTGAATTAATAAACAGTAAACTGTCACACATGCTGCTGGGCGCCGGGCCCCTTGACAGCCCGGGCCCCGAAGCAGCCGCTTCCCCTGCTTCCCCAGTAGTTACGCCACTGGTCATAACCATGGAAATGAGCAGCGTATAATGTGATAGAAAAATGAATCCAGTCAGCAAAAGAAGCAATATGTATAATAACAATACATTAGTAAGTGACTTGTTATTCCTATTAACTTTCTCTACACGATAAATGCTATTTGCTGAAGTGACAAAACCCCTTTAACCTTTAGGTACATGTGTTAAAAAAACTGTGATTGCTAACTTTAAAAACTCTAGCCTCTGTGCAGTAACACTTCTTTATGTGTGGAACAGTACTAGCCACTAGATAATACGTGTCAGTGTGTTTTACAAAATATCGGTTTATTATTACAGTTTGAGGGTAATGATATCTTTCTAATATAACATTGAACTCAATATATTGTCAGCATTCAACAATGAGTGGATGCATTGTGGGATTTATCAAATACAAAGATTTGTGACTTTTTTACCCTAGAAAACTGGTGCGGGGGAATGATAAATTCCCTCCATTGTTTCTTTTATTACTATCATAAAGTGAACGTAGAAACCTTTCTTTATTGTGCTCTCAGTTTTAAACAGTATACAGTATCAACCAATACCTAAGTATCATACACTGCTGCAGATAGTCTGTGTCTCTACTGTCTCTTTATACTAGCAGCATTATTATGTACCTAAATAGGGAGCCTGTACGTCACAGATTTGTGGAATGTTCCCACTTCAAGCAGTGTTAGGTTCACGCTACATACCCTAAATGGTTCTCTCCCAGAGGACCCTCTGATAAATAAGTTTGTGACTAGTGTTGAGCGAACTTGTGTTTTAAGTTCGGCGTCCAAAGTTCGGGTTGGGGTTATCGAAGAATCCCGTTATGGATTCCGCTACCACGGACCATAATAGAATTTTGAATCCATAAGGGGATTCTTCGATGAACCCGAACCTTGGACAACACTAAGGACCTGGGGTGACATCACCGTCATGTGATCAGTGCACGGGGCGTTGCTCAGTACTGGATTGGATAAGAGGTGGTAAAGGGCCTTGTATAATGATCATGTGACATGAGGGGCGGAGCTCCTGTGCTCTGTGTGGAGGAGAAGAAGGAAGTAGAGTAGTGAAGGTCGGTTGCGCGAACTTGGATTCCAAATTCCGTTATGGTCCATGGTAGCGAATCTATAACAGGATTCTAAGATAACCCGAAATTGAACTTTGGACCAGAATTTAAAATACAAGTTCGCTCAACCCTATTTGTGACGTATGCTACTGCAGAAAGCTGTATTTGTATGAGCTGGTTGTCTGCTAGCAATTAAAATCCCTACTAAAGCCTCCCCAACTAGTTTTGCTACACTAGCAGCGTCTTCAAGGGTGTCGGAGCTTCTAAAGCGTTCTCGATCAACTTGGACGTATAATGGTTCGCTGCACACGTAATAGGTCACATTCCCCAATCAGAAATCAAGTAGCAAACCCCCTTTTCCAGTTCTTGTCTATTTCCAAGCTTATAGGCCTATTGGATATCACAAATCGTAATGCTCACAGTGGCTCCCGTTTACATCGGCGCATTACTGACTCAAGCACAATTTTACACAAAGGTCCTAATTCACGCCGACCACTTTTTCAAAATTTCTCCCTGCACTGTGTATGTTGTGTGTACAGTATGTGTTAGCTTAGTAAGATTGTCTTTCTTTACATGGCCTGATGAAGCAGACAATTGTGGGGAACTAAGTATTCTACTATGGGGGGTCGAGCGATAGCTACTGTTTAGACAGCATGATCTGCTGCCCAGAAAAAACTGTTTTAGGTGTTTGCAGGAAAGATTGTTTCACCGAATGAATGAGCATTATTCTCGTTCATTGGCTGATCTGTAGCAGAAATTAGCGATCGCAAAGCTTTTGTCCCCAATGATCCATCTGAGAATCAGGCAGTATAAATCCATCTTAATTGTAACAGATCACATTTTATTAGCAACCAATGGAGACATTTAGATAATTCCATAACTGTATGTGCATTCATTGCACGGGGGGGAAAAAAGGTCATCACCTACCTAAGGGTAGAGGGGGGCGCATTATATATATTATAGAGGGGGCCATTGTATATACTAAGGGGGAGGGGGCATTCTATATACTACAGAGGGGCCATTCTTTATACTATGAATACACAAGGTGCATGATACTATGAGGGTGTGTGTGTGACAGCATTTTACATACTAGCACTACAGGGGGCATAAATTCGGGGCACTATAGGGGGCTTTATGACTACTGTGGGCTCTATAGGGGTGCCTTGTAGGGGAACTTGCTACTGCTAAGGCACTGTAGGGGCTTTTGTGGGCATTATTATTGACTACAATATGAAGGGCATTACTACTAACGGGGTTGCTATTTAGGGTACTGTAGGGGGCACAGTTACTACTGGGGGCAGTCTGGGAGCACTATTAACTATGGGTTCAACTATCTGTATGGCACTGTTATTACTGCAGTATAGCATTTGGGGCACTGGGGATCACAGCGGGCACAGTATTTGGGTAGCAGCAGGATGACAATATTGGGGCACCAGGAGAAGGAGGATGATGCTAGAAAAGTGAGGAATCTAAGTTGTTTTTGTCAAACTCTGCAGAGACGAGACAAGGCTGAAATAATTTGTCATGGCGGTCTGGTTCGAATGGAGAAGATGACAAAAGAGAACGTCTACATTAGATGAGACATCACTGGATGTAAGAGGTATGTGCGCTGTATACACATGTCTTTAACAGTAGAGCTGGGGAGGGGATGGATTCAGAATATAGATAGATACTAGATAGATAGATAATAGGTAGATAGATAGATAGATAGATAGATAGATAGATAGATAGATAGAATTAGTTACAAATGTTGTACTTTATATTTGTGCGGCGGGGGGAGGGGGGGGGGGGGGTTGGGGGCCGAATACTAGGTTTTGCTATGAGGCTCCATGATTTCTATGTACGCCCCTGGTCCCACTATCAGGTTTTTAGACAGAATTGGGACAGAGCTAATAGAAGACAGACAATGATAATTGTGCTAAAGGGATGAGATATTATGACTCCTGCATAATGTAAACCGGACAGATCTGTTATGCAGCCCATAGACTTCTATTATGATGGAATGAATAACGGAATGCCTCTAAAGGTATTCCATCATGGAATTGCGTTATGGTCCGTGGTAACAGAATCCATAACGTAATTCAGCAAATACTTCAACACGAACCCGCACATGAACTTCAAAATATGAAATTCGCTCATCCCTAGAAATGTCAGCAAATATTCACAACTTTCTTTTATCTGTACTGGGACCTTCAAAAACATTACAAAAATAAAAAGACGAAAACAAAATTTTAAGTGACCCCACACTTAAATATGGCAAACTTAATAGTCTAGGTACAAGGCAGTGGCGTACCTACCATATTGGCAGACCACGCAGCTGCTATAGGGCCCATGAGGAAGGGTAAAGCTAAAGGACTTTTGATGATGTCATCACAGGTCCTGTAAGGGAACTGCACAGGGTAAAGTGTAGTTCCCAGGTTAAAACAGTGCATCTGCCAGGACCTGTGATGACCTCATTTTCAACATCATAGATCCAGCAGGATCTAGCAAGGGAACTGCACCAAAAATGGTGTAGTGCCTAGGTTTGAAAGCTACATCTGCCAGGGCCTGTGATGACATCATCACAGGTCCTTCAACCCCTAACAGCAAGTTTTAGAAGTTCATAATCAGCTCTGCATTGGTCCATACAGACTGGAGTGGAGTGGTAAGAGGAGGTCCTTCATTTTCTCTTCATTTGCCCCCCACCCATGCCCTGTTTTTATTCATTGCTTACTCATATATAATACTTCAGACAGTTACAGTGACCACTACCTCATGCACCTCACACACGGTGATATTATAGATACAGTATGTACAGATATATCATATACAAAGCAGTGTACTGATATGTGAGGTATGAGGTATAATAGATGTAGTGTGTATAGATATTTAGTATATATACAGCAATGTACTGATATGTGAGGTACTAGGTATACTAAATGCAGTGTGTACAGGTATATTGTATATACAGCAGTGTACTGATCTGTGAGGTATGAGCTGTAATTTATACATCATACCTCACGTCAGTACACTGTTGTATTTACTAATTATCTGTACACACTGCATCTATTATACCTCTTACCTCACATATCAGTACACTGCTGTATATACTATATACCTGTACACAGTGCATTTATTATACCCCGTTCCTCATATATCAGTACACTGCTGTATATACTATATATCTATACACACTACATGTATTATACCCCTTACCTCACATATCAGTACACTGCTGTATATACTATACATCTGTACACACTGAATCTATTATACCTCTTACCTCACATATCAGTACACTGCTGTATATATTATACATTTGTACACACTGCATCTGTTATACCTCATTTGTGTGCCAGGGCTGTTTTGTAATCCCAGTCTGGCCCTGATGGCATACAGTATAAAATGCAGCAACAAGCATAGTTCATGGAACAAAGGGAGGGGCCAGGGTAGTGGGAGGGCCTATAAAGGGGGAATGGGGGCCCAATTCAGATTATTGCTATGAGGCCCAGAGATTTATATGTATGCCCTTGGTACAAGGCCTATAAATATGTTCACCTTAAGTGTATCATGACTGTGATGGCTGGTAAGGGGCCCATGTCCTTTATTATCCAGGGGCCCATAGCATCTTAATCCACATCTGATAATAATTTAATTATACATATACAGGTAATGAGGTAAATCTAAAGGGACCTTTATGCTTTTCAGCTGAGCAGAAGATTGTTGGGAAAATTGTGTTCCTTCCCGACAATCTTCTGCTTGTCAGTGAAGCAGAGCTCTGCATTTACATGTCGTGATCTCCTCCACAGTATGGGGAGGAGTGATCACTAATGCCATCGCTAATCCCCATACAAAATCATTGTTTGCTAGCAGCAGAAAATGTTTAGATGGCACAATCTGCTGCCGGCAAATGATGATTTAGGTGACCACACAAACGATCTTAATATCTGATGAATAAGCATTTTGCGCTTTCTTCTCGTAATCAGCGGCACCTTTATACCAGCAGATTACGGCTACAAACAAAGTGTTAGAAATGATCCTTTCGGGGCTGGGGCAGTGTAAAGGGACCTTAGGATATCGATGATGTTTGTATAAAGGCTCATGTACACTGGCATGGAGCCTATATGGCAGTATACTGTGTCTGTATGGTTCATTTAGTATGGAGTAATACAGATCTTCTGCCCTAGGATCTGTATCATCATTTGTATGATACTGGAATAATACAGAGGTACAGTAGATTACTCATGCATGTCTATGACAGTACTGCTAAGGCTCTGTACAAAAAACAACTTTCATACAGCCATGTGCATGAGTCCCAAAGGCAGGAATCTTGAAGTATATTTTATATTTTCAAATTACCATGTAGATGCATACGTTCTAAATGTGATGACGATGCCCATCAGGAGTAACTTTATGATGCAAAAGAAAGAACCTATTCAAATATGAATATCTGTCTCCTAGAGATCAATAACCTAGCATGAAGCCTTCGCTATGATATGGTCCATAATTTTCTAATGTGTCTGAACAGAAGGGCGGCTCAGTCAGGTCATTGGTGTGTTACTTCTAAAATGAGGCAGAACGTCTCCCCTGATGTGAACTACTATTGGTAACAAAGCACAAACTGGAAGTGAGATTATAGTGAAATAGATCAGAATTTTTTTTACTAAATGCTCAGAGCCTCCGCAGACTTAGTCTACTTTCACATATGTGTTATGTCTGATCTGCTTTAAAATATCAATGACGAATCCGGTATTAAAACTATTGTAAGTCAATGGATGCCAGATCCATTTTCTATTGTGTCCAAGAAAACGGACCCGACACCATTGACTTGCATTGTGTGTCATTGATCCGTTTTGCTCCGCATCCCATGCCGGTATTGAGATATCTGATACGGAAAAAGAAAAACGCAGATGTGAAAGTAGCCTTAGTTGGGTGTAACTTTTTAAAGATTTTTTATTTTTTATGATTAACATGCTTCATCTCTGGGAAAGACATCATGTGCATAGCCAAACCAGTCTGTATAGCGGCACCAAAAGTCCCTATGGGTCTTTATTAGATTTGTAAGGTTTATTAGGTTTGTTTGGTGCGTTTGTATGTTGCTGTATTGTTCCCTAAACCTTTTTTCAAACGGTCAATATTTGGTCAGCATTTTGTATCAGTATTTGTAAGCCAAAACCAGGAGAAAAACCTACATAGAAAAAGATGTTTCTCTTCAATGTTATGATGGAAAAAGTTGTGCTTCTTCAGTGTTGATGATGAAATGAAATAATGAAATATGAGTGAACAAGAGCCAAGAGATAAGCGAACTTCCTGAAATTAATTTTATCTTATTCATAATTTAAAAAAATAATAATAATTGATTTGTGTCTGAATTGATTGTATACAAATCAACTATGCAACTATGCAATTAGCCTAAAAATTGATATATGATGCTCTGAGGTTTCCTAGGACTCAGAATGTTTAAAACTTCTTGTTATTTGTTTATACACACATGCTAATGTTATAAGAAACAGTGGCTTGTTCTGCAAAAGCATCCAAAATTATAGGGAAGATTTATCAAAAGCGATGTAAAGGAAAACTGGCGTAGTTGCTCAAAGCAACCAGTCAGATTTCACCTTTCAATTTTTCAGAGTTCGTTTAGAAAATAAAAGGATTAAAGTGATTGGTTTCTATGTCCAATTAAGCCAGTTTCCTTTTGTGCCCATTTTGATAAATCTCCCCCTATGCTAATATTTATACACATCCAAGTGTTAATAGTCAGAGAAAACTGTGGAAACACCACCTGATGCACTGAAAACACTGGTGGCTGGACAAGCCAGTACAGCTAGAGCAAACTGGGGCACTGTTACAATCCGTCTGCCCAGAAGTCCATGGGTTGAGGGAAAGGAGACCCGGAGAATGAGTACATGCTTGCTGCAATTTAGAGTGCTGGCCAGTTTAATTTTCTCAAGGGATCCAGTGATGCTGCCTCATATTCTGCAATAGAGCCCTGTTATCTATATATTTGTGTTTGAACGGTCACAGCTTCTTTTAAATTTGCTGAAGTTGTACACGACTATGGCTTTGTATGCCTACCTTGTGGTAAAAAACAACCATAGACAGATGCTCACACAGATCCTGCGGGAACAGAACTCGGCCTAGGTCTGCCATGTTTTTAGCCTGAAACCACAATATCAGTGGCATCACCAGCTACCAAGCTAACCACAATAGCAGCAGATCTGGTCCTGCCACTACTTTTGGAGGTTTTGGCTGTCCTTTGCCTCTGCTCTTTATTGCCGCCAAGGCCACCACCCTTCTCCTTTGATGTCGTCTCCTCCTCAGCACCCCCATATGTCCTTTCCAACATACAATCATTGTCATAGTCCTCACTCTCCCTGCCACTTTTATCAGATTGTGATATGTCATCTTGAGCTCCTTGGTTCCCTCACAATGCCTTCCTCTGTATTTGTCCCAGGAGCCACTGTTGCTACCACTGCCCCTACTTCCACCAATGTAGTTACAGATTCCACTACTAATACTACTACCACCAACTCAGCTATGCATGGGTTTCCTGCCTCCGACTGAACCGCCTCCTCATGGCAGTCCAATCGCTGACTGTTTCCACACAAGGCAGCAAAAGGAAGACTATCTTGAGTATCTGGTACATGGCGTTTTGCAGCCTCTACTTAAGAAAAAAGAAGGCACCCCACTAGGAAGGGGCAGTGAAGACAAAGATGATGCAACTGAAAGGCTTCTCTGGGTTGCAGGGAGCCGGAGCAGTATGAATATTGTGGCCTCTGGCTCCAAGGCACCGTGTCAGACTAATTGGTAACATCCACATCATCTTACTGTAACTGAGAGTAGGACTAAGCCATCTAGTTCACAATCTCATCCGATCGAAAGCCAGGGAGAACCGTGGACTATTACCTATACTACCGACCAGTACTGCTACTGCCACCTTTCCATTTAAAAGAAATTTTATTATGAGGCATATAAATGAGTCACTGGTTTAGTAAGAGAATCAGGAAAGAGAGAAATAATTTTGCCATCTAGTAAACTCAGAGTGCCACCATCAGCCATCATACCTCATCATCTGGGGAGAGAAATTGCACTGTGTACAAACTACTGCTGGATTTACTGTTTCTTTCATTGTGAGATGGGGAAACAGCTCTCATTGTCTGAATATTGTTTTTTTTAATGAAGTTAAATGATCTGGATTCTGCTGTTTGGCCACAATATGCCGCTGTTTCCAAGACACAGCTAACACACTGCATATATTTTCATATTCATGAGAGGTGGGGTTTCACAGCCTGGAGAAAGGAAAGGAGGTAGCCATCTTAGAGAGGAGCTGAGACAGACACTGAGAATCTGTGTGAGGAGAAAATCCATCAACATCCTGGTGTGGGAGCCCCCTTCAGTGACCAGAGCTGTGGCCAAGTAAAGCTGATCGTATCCAAGACCCTGATCCTGTCCAGAGGGAGGAGGATTGCTGCCAGGAATGCTGATGAGAGCTGAGGAGTAAAGTCATAGACACTGTGGTACTGCATGCTTGTTAGAGAGGCATTTGTTCTGCTCACAGTCACCAGCAAATACAGAGCAGACCCGGGTCGGTAAGATTGTGCACTCACCACATTAAGGTGTTGGCACCTAGAGACTAAGACCTGGCCTGTAGTTAGTTAGTTAGGGTCTTTGTTTGTGTCAGGCCACAAGTGTTAATACTGTTCATTACAAGGACTCCATAACTTAAGGTGACATTTCGCATTGGAGAGCTGATAAAATTCCCAAAAACTCAAGCCAGGCTAGCGTTTTGCTCAGAATAAATACTCAGGCACGTGCTACAGGACCAGTTATGGGAGGGGGAATACTGTAGATCTGTGTAAGATTGTAAGCTGTTGTGCTGCACCGCAGGCGAGCCAGTACCACACACCCATACAGTGGTTCTTGTTCTTTTAGGGTAATAACAGGTAAGGTGTGGCAGTTTAGTTGTGCCCGCCAGTAGGTAAAATAGTGCTCTTTCCTCCTGCATCCATCGGAGGGCGCCATGCTATGCAGCACAAGGGTCTCAGCCTTCGGGCTGGGTGTATGTAAATTTATTGCATGTTCCCAGCATTTGTGGTTGTGTTTATAAATTATTGCCACATTTAGGTAAAATTCTGTTTTGGGTTGCTTTCCTCGTTCGTTACTTCACTGTATCCTGTGGAGCCCACCCCCACACCCTCTTTACTTGCATTTAGTAAAGAGAGACTTTTATTCTTTTACTTCTGATTCCTTGCATCATCTTTTCACTGCACTGATCCCCAGGGAGTGATGGAATGGGGGAGTTCAACATGACACATCATCTCATGAGGGTCACTACTGACCTCAGGGACTCGTTGTTCTATAAATTTCTGGCAGCATCCAAAAGGAAAGATTAAAATTCTTATGGTGTTTTTTTTATTGGAACATCTCAGATCTTTGTTCTGCTTTTGAGATCAAAGTTGTGCTTAACTTTATCTAAGTCACCTTATTTAAAGTCTCCTAAATAGCTCAACTTCAAGTTACTCAGCAGCTTGGAGGAATATAATAGCAAAGAGAACAAAATTGATCTTGTAATGATATAATGTAGCCTCATGACTTGGTGAAGAAAGAGGACACTGCCAGTGTTCTCTATACAGTGCTCCATCCTCACATTAAAGCATGTTTGTTGGATATCTGATTTGATGGGGAGACGTAAATGATGGAACAGGGCAGGCATCCAAAATTCAACAATAAAGAAGCCCTTTTCATTATTCATGGTGGAAGTCTACATTTTTATTGTAGGAGTTGCCATATGAGAAATAACTATGTAAATTATGTTTACAGTATTCACTTAATACATACTGTAGTTTTTACCTGTTAGGGTCACTGTATACTATGTAGAGTAAAAATTACTCAGAGGTCACCAACAGGTTCTGTTGGGCCACAAAAGTCTACCAAAAAATAAATCAAAGAGGATATTTAGGTTAGAAAAATTGACCTTTTATTTCCCCAAAACAGACCCTCCTTGTCCATAGGCCATGTCAGGTATTACAACTCCATACACTTGAAACAGGTGGAGCTGCAATACCATACATATCTAATTAACAAAAGTGGCAGAATGGTACTAAATGGCTAAACCAAAGTTTAGCTCTCCAGTGCTTTTAAAGTAAGGATGTCTAAGGTGATTGCTCAACTAGAAAGTCATTTTTATGATAGAATCAAAGAAGGCCATGGAGATAATTAATACTAATACTCCAAGTCTTTTTTTTTTTAAATCATACTATAACTATGGTATGTATGTTGCTAACCAATACAGGTATTTATTGGTTAGCATGGTGGCTCACTGGTTTGCACTGTTGCTTTGCAGTTCTGGGTCCTGGTTTTGAAGCTACGAGGAGGCGTCAGCGCTCACTGGAGTTCCAGTGAGTGCATCGACCTCTTCGAATAGCTGATTGGCAGGGAAGCAGGCAGTCGGACCACCGACAATCTGATATTGATGACTATCCCGAGGATAGGCCATTAATATTAATTTCCCAGATAACCCCTTTAATTTACATCGTGAGTGCCAATGGAGACAGGGACTAATGTGAGGGTTGACAACACAGTCAATAAAACCATATTTACATGAATGAAATATGCTAAGATATGATCACTTCAAGCCATTGACCCAAATCTTGTGGCTGCACTACTAAGAGATTCTGAAGACATGTTCCATTCCAACTTGATATTTTTGATTAAATAGGCATATGGAAGGGTGGATTTGCCCCAAGCAAAGTTATGTCTGGGGAAGACACAGATGGTATGTCAACTCCTTTAGTCGTCTTTTTAACCCAACTGCTTGTGGCCAGCAGGTGGCCCCTTTTATCTGAGGCCCCAAGCATTTGTGTGGTTGTGAAATCTTCCCTTGCATCCATGTATTCAGTGGTTAGACTTGGAGATGTGCAAATCGAATTTCCCAAACATTTTGAATCCTAATGAGCCGGAATGTCTTGTGATGAGAGAGAGGTAAAAAAAGCTGGGGACAGGGGCCCACAAGTATGGTTGCCACACAGACAACAGTCCTTTCCCAGTTACCAAGTTTACTGAAAAGCATTGCAAAAATAAATAAGGAATATCAAACGTAAAGGAAGCAGAGAAATAATAAATCAACAATCAATGCACCAGGAAATCTGACAAAAGGCTACGCAGCAAATAAACGTGCAGGTAAGTACTGCCACTAACTGTAATGCTGTAACCATGTTGGTTACTGGCATTACAGTGATTGGCTGGCCGGAACGTGTCATCGGGTGCTATATAGCACCTGATGACACGCGTTCAGCTCAGTCTTAGTCAGGGAGAGCTGTGCTGAAGAAGGGACAGGTAGTGTAGGGAGTGAAATAGTAATATTTTAGGGAAAAAACTTCTTAGAGACCCAAAAGTCATTTTAAGGACTATTGTTGTATCTGGTAGCAATAATTTATTAGCACAACCTGCACTAAATTGCGTGGAATTGTTAGAGAGACCCAAAAGTCCTTTTAAGGACTATAGTTGTATCTGGCTGCAATATATATTATTAGCGCAAACTGCGCTAAATTGCTTGCAATGGTTAGTGCCGCTTCTGATAGTGACACAACCTCTGCTACATCTTTCATTTTACATTTGCGCAGCCTAAATATCTGTGACTTTCAGCGCAATATTTTGGCCGCTGGTGAAAGCAACATTACCAGCGCCACATCTACTGTATAAGATTTGTGCATCGTAAATATCAGTGACATTTATTTAGTGGAATTTTTTATTAGCCGGTGGTGACAGCGACATTACTTGCGCTATACCTCCAATATATCGTTTGCGCATCCTAAATATCAGTGACATTCATTCAGTGTAATTTTTTATTGGCCGGTGGTGACAGCCACATTACTTGCGCTATACCTCCTCTATATCGTTTGCGCATCCTAAATATCAGCGACATTCATTCAGCGTAGTTTTTAATCAGCCGGTGGTGACAGCTACATTACCTGTGCTATACCTCCTGTATAACGTTTGTGCATCCTAAATATCAGCGACATTCTTTGAGTGTAATTTTTTATTCGCTGGTGGTGTCAGCGTCATTACTTGTGCTATACCTCCTGTATAACGTTTGTGCATCCAAAATATCAGTGACATTCATTCAGTGTCATTTTTTATTAGCCGGTGGTGACAGCGACATTACTTGCACTATACCTCCTGTATAACGTTTGCATATACTCAAATTATCTGTGACAATTTGTGTACTTTTTTCATAGACGCTATGGACAGCAACATTATCTGTTCACATACCTTGTTTAACGTGTGTGCATCCTAAAAATATCTGTGACATTCTGTATACTGTACATGTGACATACTTGCAAGCATATATACGATTTAATATGCGCAAGGTGAGCAGTAAGGGACGGGGAAGTGGCCGTGCTGCTGATGGTGCACGCAGAGGCCGTGGCCCTGGGTGCGGTGAAACTGTGCCTGCTGCCAGAACACAAGAAACACACTCATCCACGATACCTAGCTTCATGTCCCAGTTTGCACGGCGGCGCAGAACACCACTCTCGAAGTAAGACCAGTGCGACCAGGTGGTCGGCAGGATTGCAGCAGTTAATGCTTCCAGTCGGTAAAGCACCACCCTGTCTTCCACGAAGTCCAGTCTCAGTAGCCAAGAGGCTGGCCAACAGAATCCTTAGCCTGATACTCCTTCCACCCACCATGGAGAGTCTTAGCAAACAAGTCATCGCACACTCGGATATTCCGAGGAGCTCTTTTCATCGCCATTCCTTAATTCCTTCTTGACAAGCCCGCTTGAAGAGGGACATGAGGAGATCTTATGCCCTGATTCCCAAACTCTTGAGCATCCACAGTCATAAGAAGATGACGGTGGGGAACGGCAATTAGTGTTTCACGAGGTGGATGATACTGATGAGACACAGTTGCCAATAAGTCAATGGCACTTAGTGTCTCAAGAGGTTCATGATAAGGATGAGACACAGTTGTCAATAGCTGAGGTTGTTGTTAGGTCAACAAGTCAGGAGGATGACCAGAGTGAGGAAGTTGAAGAGGAGGTGGTGGACGATGAAGTCACTGACCCAACCTGGTAAGGTGGCAAGCCGAGCGAGTACAGCAGTACAGAGGGGGAGGGATCCGCAGCACCGCAACAGGCTGGAAGAGGCAGTGGGGTGGCAAAAGGGAGAAGGGGGCCACACCAAACAGGCCCGCAACTGTTCCCCGGAGCACCCCCTTACGGAAATCTCCCTTGCCAAGGGGTAGGTGTTCCGCAGTCTGGCGCTTTTTCGAGGAAAGTGAGGACGATAAAAGAATTGTCATTTGCAACCTGAGCAGGGGCATGAACACTATCAACCTCATCACCACCAGCATGATCCACCACATGGCATTAAGGCATCCTAATAGGTGGGCCGAACGCCTGGGTCCACAATCAGTTTCTGCGGGTCACACCACTGCCTCCTCTTCCCCCATGTTACATGCTGGCCAATTCCCTGTCCAAGACGCAGGCCCGGATGCCTCCTGCCATGCACCTGGACCTTCACAAGCACCATCAGCTAGCATATCCACTTCTGTGTCCCAGCGCAGTGTACAGATGTCTATACCCCAGTCCTTTGAACGAAAGCGCAAATACCCAACCACCCACCCACAGGCCATAGCACTAAATGCGCACCTTTTAAAATTGCTGGCCCTCTAAATGTTCCCATTTAGGCTTGTGGACACTGAGCCTTTCCACAGCCTGATGGCGGCGGCCGGCACCCGTTATTCTGTCCCCCAGCTGCCAATATTTTTCACGGTGTGCAGTCCCAGCCTTACACCAGCATGTGTCCCATAACATCACCCGTCCCCTGACCAACGCAGTTATTGGGAAGGTCCACTTACGACATGGGCAAGTGCTTTTGGCCAGGGACGCTACATTTCCCTGACGGCACACTGGATGAACGTTGTGGAGGCCGGGAGCCAGTAGTACCCTGGGATGGCACAGTTGCTACCGTCGCCAAGGATTGCGTGCCCTACTTCCATCAGGGTTTCCGCCACCACCTACGTTAGTGGATGCAAACCCCCCTTCTCCTCCTTCGCCTCCTCCTCCACTTCCATCTCTGAATTATCATCTTGCAGCACCAGTCAGCCATCAGTCAGTAGCTGGAAGCAGTGTAGCACTGCAGTGGGGAAGTGGCAACAGTTCGTGCTTAAACTGATCTGCTTAGGTGACAAACAGCACACCACCGCAGAGCTGTGGCAGGGGATAAGGGATCAGACTGAGCTGTGGCTCTCGCCACTCAACCTACAACCAGGCATGGTTGTGTCTGATAACTTGGTGGCGGCTTTGGAGCTCGGCAAGCTCACACACATACCATGCCTAGCCCACGTGTTTAACCTAGTGGTTCAGCGGTTTCTCAAAACCTACCCCAATTTGCATGAGCTACTGGGGAAGGTGCGCAGCGAGTGTGCCCATTTCCGCAAGTCATCGACAGCTTCCGCTGGTCTGGCAACGCTGCAGCAGTGCTTGAAATTGCCAGCTCACCGACTGTTGTGCGATGTGAACAAGCACTGAAACTCGACGTTCCACATGTTGGGCAGGCTTTGTGAGCAGCAGAGCAGAGGGCAGTAGTGGAATACCAGCTGCAACATGGTCGTCGCCTTTCCAGTCAGCTTCCGCTCTTCACAAGTGATGAGTGGGCATTGATGTCTGAACTCTGTGAGGTTTTACGCAACTTTGAGGAATTAACAAAGATGGTAAGCGGCGATAACCCTATTATCAGCGTAACCATCCCACTTCTGTGTCTACTCAAATGCTCGCTGCTCACAATTAAGGCGGACATGTGGAAGAGGTGGAAATGGGGGAAGACAGTACACAGGGTGATAGCCAGACCACCCTCAGTTCGTCTTCTCAGCGCAAATTGGATGATGACGAGGAGGAGCAGGAGAAGGTTGCCTCCGCTACAGAGGGTAGTACCCATGGAAGTTTTATTCCATCTGTTCAGCGTGGATGGGTAGAAGAGGAGGAAGAGGATGAGGAGATTGAGAGTCATCCTCCTGATGAGGACAGCAAAGTCTTGTCTATTGGGACTCTGGCATACATGGCTGACTTTATGTTAGGCTGCCTTTCCCGTGACCCTCACGTTGTACGCATTTTGGCCAACACCAATTACTGGTTCACCCTTCCCAACCCCCGCTATAAAGAGAACTTCTCACCTCTCATTCCTGTGGTGGAGAGTACAAACAAAATGTTGCAATACCAGAATGTCCTTGTGGAAAAATTGCTCCAAAAATTTCCAGATGACAACACTGGCTGCAGAGTATGTAGTTCCTTGGGCAACCAAGGAGAGGAGACGAGGGGAACACACAGCAGTTCCAAAAAAGGCAGGGCAACACTCTCCAAGGCCTAGGACAGTTTTATGACACCCCGCCTGCACCATAAACCTGATGCGCGGCCTAGTGTCACAAGGAGGGAAACATTTTGGAAGGTGGTGAAGGAGTACGTAGCAGACCGTGTCGGCGTCCTCAGTGATCCCTCTGTGCCGTACAACTATTGGGTGTCCAAGCTGGACATGTGGCACGAACTGGCGCTCTACGCCTTGGAAGTGCTGGCCTGCCCCGCCGCCAGCGTTATGTCAGAACGTGTATTTAGTGCTGCTGGGGGCATAATAACTGATAAGCGCATCCGCCTGTCACTAAAAATGCTGACTCTTATAAAAATGAACAAGGCCTGGATTGCCCCTGACTTCTCTACTCCACCAGAGGAAAGCGGCTGAACATAAAGGCACGCTAAATGTGGCTTTTATGGTGTATTGAATACACTGTATTCCCATGCACCCCTTCCACCACTAAAAAGGGTATATGGTTCAATCTTACTTTTCTCGTCCTCCTCCTCCTCCATCATATCAACATGCTTATTAGGCTGCCCTCGCTCCTAATGTTTTAGAGGGTCAGCTCAGCAGCGGACCCTCGCCCATAATGTTTAAGAGGGTCACCAGCAGGCCCTCAACCATAATGTTTTTGAGGGTGACCAGCAGGCCCTCACCCCTAATGTTTTAGAGGGTCACCAGCAGGCCCTCACCCCTAATGTTTTAGAGGGTCACCAGCAGGCCCTCACCCATAATGTTTTTGAGGGTCAACAGCAGGCCCTCGCCCATAATGTTTTAGAGGGTCACCAGCAGGCCCTTGTTCTTAATGTTTTAGAGGGTCACCAGCAGGCCCTCTCCTATAATGTTTTAGATGGTCAGATCAGCAGCAGGCACCCTTGGCCGTAATGTTTTAGAGGGTCAGCTCAGCAGCAGACCCTCACCCCTAATATTTTAGAGGATCAGTTCAGCAGCATGCCCTCACCCCTAATGTTTTAGATAGTCAGATCAGCAGCAGGCACTCGCCCCTAATATTTTAGAGGGTCAGCTCAGCAGGAGACCCTCACCCCTAATTTTTTAGATGGTCAGCTCTGCAGCAGACCCTCGTCCATAATGTTTTAGATGGTCGGCTCAGCAGCAGGCCCTCACCCCTAATGTTTTAGATGGTCAGCTCGGCAGAAGGCCCTTTCCCTTAATGTTTTAGAGGGTCAGTTCAGCAGCAGACCCTCAACCCTAACTTTTTAGATGGTCAGATCAGCAGGAGGCCCTTGCCCCTAATTTTTTAGAGGGTCACAAGCAGGCAAGCAAGTGTATCATGCCCTCCTTTATGTGTAATAAAGGGTGTATTGGAGTGCCGTTTCCTTGTAATTTTGGGCAGCCCTTTCACTTAGTGCATAGTTTTTATGAGTGTAGGTGTCAAACTACCTGAGCAATTGTACCCCACTGTGAATGAGGCCCTCCTTTATGTGATATGCAGGTTGTATCGGAGTGCCTCTTCCTTGTAATTTTTGACAGTACTTGCACTTTATATACAAGTAAATATACAGGAAAGAATGTTACCTAACAATTTTTCCTCTAAAATCGATTTTATCTTCGGTTTTGTGCGCATTTCGATTTTGTCCAAGATGCATCCAGACATCCTCCCCATGCTGTTCCCGAACCATTTCAGTGGTGTTTCCATCAATTTCTGACCTTTTCCTATGAACCAGGCACCAGGGCTGGGACAAGGTCAACCACCAACAGAGGCTGAGCTGCCCAAGTGCGCCCCCCCCCCCTCCAACTTGTGGATGACACTGCTATGGGGGATCTGTGATGGATGACACTGTTATTGGGGAATCTGTGGATGACACATTTGTGTCATCCACAGATCCCCCCTCCCCATAACAGGGTCCATGTAGGAATGACCCCCAAACAAGGGGTGAGGCTGTGGGGTTGTATCTGCTTTTTTGATGACAGCGCCAGCGGGGCCCGTGCAGTGACTGTATTCTACTACCTCCCCCCTCCCCCCACACACACTGTATATAATCTTAACTATATAACTGTAGTGATTTGCTACAGTTATATAGTTAATAAGATTATATCCAGTGAGCGGGGGGGATGGGGGGGGTAGTAGAATACAGTCACTGCACGGGCCCTGCTGTCATTATAAAATAGCATATGTGACCCCCACCTCTTTTATTGGTGGTCATTCAGTAAATTAACCCTGTTTTGGGGGAGGGGGTGTCTGTGGGACAAATATGTGTCATCCACAGATTCTCCCCATAACAGGGTTCATTTAGTGATTGACCACCCAAATTGTGGTGACCCAATACATGGGAGTTGCATCTGCAGAGCTTTTGTATAATGCCACCCCACACTGTAGTGTCCCCCACACAGTAATGTCCGCCACACGCCCCCACACAGTAATGTCCGCCACACTGCCCCCGCACAGTAATGTCCGCCACACTGCCCCCCGCACAGTAATGTCCACCACACTGCCCCCGCACAGTAATGTCCGCCACACTGCCCCCACACAGTAATGTCCGCCACACTGCCCCCGCACAGTAATGTCCGCCACACTGCCCCCCGCACAGTAATGTCCGCCACACTGCCCCCGCACAGTAATGTCCGCCACACTGCCCCCGCACAGTAATGTCCGCCACACTGCCCCCCGCACAGTAATGTCCGCCACACTGCCCCCCGCACAGTAATGTCCGCCACACTGCCCCTGCACAGTAATGTCCGCCACACTGCCCCCGCACAGTAATGTCCGCCACACTGCCCCCCGCACAGTAATGTCCGCCACACTGCCCCCGCACAGTAATGTCTGCCACACTGCCCCCACACAGTAATGTCCGCCACACTGCCCCCACACAGTAATGTCCACCACACTGCCCCCCACACAGTAATGTCCGCCACACGCCCCACACAGTAATGTCCGCCACACTGCCCCCACACAGTAATGTCCACCACACTGCCCCCACACAGTAATGTCCGCCACACGCCCCCACACAGTAATGTCCGCCACACTGCCCCCACACAGTAATGTCCGCCACACTGCCCCCACACAGTAATGTCCGCCACACGCCCCCACACAGTAATGTCCGCCACACTGCCCCCACACAGTAATGTCCACCACACTGCCCCCCACACAGTAATGTCCGCCACACGCCCCCCACAGTAATGTCCGCCACACTGCCCCCACACAGTAATGTCCGCCACACTGCCCCCACACAGTAATGTCCGCCACACGCCCCCACACAGTAATGTCCGCCACACTGCCCCCACACAGTAATGTCCGCCACACTGCCCCCACACAGTAATGTCCGCCACACTGCCCCCCACACAGTAATGTCCGCCACACTGCCCCCCACACAGTAATGTCCGCCACACTGCCCCCCACACAGTAATGTCAGCCACACTGCCCCCACACAGTAATGTCCGCCACACTGCCCCCACACAGTAATGTCAGCCACACTGCCCCCACACAGTAATGTCCCCACACCCCCTCAACCACACAGCAGTGCCCCCACATAGTAATTTGTCATGCCCCCCTCTTGTCATGCTTTTTCTGCCCCGTCATTCTCCCCCATCTTTTCATGCTCTTTTACCCCCCCATGTTGTCATGCTCTTTCTGCCCCCCATGTTGTCACAGACTTAATGAAAGGGGCCCGGCATTTTCACTGTACTTAATGCCGGGCCCCATCAGAGCGCTCCTCTCACCTCCATTATGGTCACTTCTCCAGGCTTCCAGGATCAGGCCCCAGCGCTGCCTCACATTAAGCAGGTGGGCGGAGCCTAACGGAGGTCCGTTAGGCTCTGCCCACCTGCTTACTCTGTTTCTAGTTAGAGCCAGAGGCAGCGGGGCCTGATGCTGGGGGCCTGAAGCAGCATAATGGAGGTGAGAGGAGCGCTCTGACAGGGCCTGGCTCAGGGAATGACAGGAGGGAGCGCTGAGCGGTTCCCCCCTGTCAGTCCCTCTCGCCGGCCCCTGCCTGCGCCCTGAGGCTGGAGTGCCCTGAGGCTGGAGCCTCCCCAGCCTCTGTGTCGGCCCGGCCCTGCCAGGCACCCTCCCCTCTTCAGAGCAAGGGGTGCCTGGTTTAATGCTCGGGTTCTCCCATTGACTTCCATTGTGCTAGGGTGCTCGGTAGAGCACCCGAGCATCCCGAGGTGTTCTTCTCGAGCACCCGAGCACTTTGGTGCTCGACATTTTAAATTTCTCACTTTTCTATCATCCACCCCACCTTCTCTAAACAAACTCCTCATTCTGGTTCTACCTCAACACTCTGCCTGCTGTGTTCCTCAGTGCCACCAAATACAATACTGCAGAAAAACATAGTACTCCAGTAGTAATAATGCCTCCTAAATTGCCCCCAGTATAAATAATGCCCCTTTAGTGTGCCCATATTAATAATGCTCCTATAGTGGCTCTAGTAATAATAATGTCCCCGTCATGCCCCCAGTAATAATGCACCCTATCATGCCCAAATATTATTAATGCCCCAATAGCATCTCCAGCAAAAATAATAACTAGCAGAAGGACCCAGCTTTGCACAGGTATATGTCTTCTATTTCATTAAATGTTTGTGTGTGTCGTTAAAAGATATCGACAGTATGCACTATAACAGTTACAGCCCCTTTAACAGTGACCTCCACAGTGGCCTGCCTCCTTAACAGTGACATTAAGAGCACCCTTCCCTTAACAGTGACCTCCACGGAGCTCCGTTCCCTTAAAATGTGAGATCCACAACACCTTGCCCCCTTAACAGTGACCTCTACAGCACCCTGCCCCTTAACACTGACCTCCACAGCGGACTGTCCCCTTAACTGTGACCTCCACCATTCCCTGCCCCCTTAACAGAGACCTTCACAGCGCCCACCCCTTTAACAGTGACCTCCACAGCATCTCGCCCTCTTAACAGTGACCTCCACAGCAGCCCACCCCCTTAACAGTGACCTCCACAGAGGATGCCCCTTTATTAGTGACCTCCACACTACCCCATCTCCTTAACAGTGATTTCCACAACACCACGTCCCCTTAACAGTGGCCTCTACAGCAGCCTTTCCCTAGAGAGGCCAGAGATCTGGTTTTAGGTCGTACAGTCTAGCTTTCAGACTCCCTGTCCTCAGGGCCTGGACGGACACAGGGATGTCCTTTTGAACAGCTCACTCTCAGACAGCAGCACAGTGCTGTCTGAGTTTGAGCTGCAGGGAGAAAGTCACCATCCCTCCCACCCCTGTAGCTGACAGAAGTTGACTTTTACCTTCATTTTTTCAATCCCCGTCGACTGCAGAGTAAGAGGGGGCGTGACCTAACCGGGTCCGGGGAGTGGCTTAGCGGGACCTGGGGCAGGGTTTTTAAGTCCGTATTTTGAGGGTGGCCTGAATGGCTACTGTACCTGCTGCCTTAACTGTGTCATCCCCAGCACTGTGACCCTTTAAAGCTGAACTACAGCAGTAGTGAAGAAAAGTAGCTGGGTTGTTAAGAAAACCTGGTGTAAAACTGTTTGTCTGCGGAGACTAAGGGCCTGCGAGCTTCTATTGCCTGATAAGGGCCATGTGACCAGGCTTTAATTGGCTAATGCATTTTTGGGAAATATCTCAGGAACAGTACGTGCTAGAGAGCTGAGACCCGGTCTAAAACCTTCCCGGACACCTGATGTACCTGTGTGCCAAATTTCGTGATTGTAAGTGCTGTGGTAAGGTGCAAGGTACCGTGGTCGATGGCAGGTACGTGTCACCGAGGTTCCTGGCCTCGGTGAGGTAAGAGCCGGGTTTTCTTGCGTGTCAGCAGCAGCTAGTGCTGTTTTGACACATTTCTATTTAGTTTGGCTGCAAAGCCAATCCGGGCCGGCTCTTACTGGGAGTAGGCAAAGAGTTGGGTGGGTGCCTATTCCCCATGGTCCAGACCGGACTTTATCCGGGCCTTCAAAAGGCAGCCTCCTCAGCAGGTGAGAGGTGGTTGTTCTGGAGCTGCTGTAAGGCTGTGGAATCATTTGAGTTTGGGAGTTCTCTGGGCTGGAAGCAAGAGCCCAGCAAGGAGGAGTGCAGACGGCCTGGAAACCTGACGTCGCTTGTCTTGCGGCTGGACTGACAGCCAGGTGCGAACCTGCACCTAAAACCCCCCAGGTGACTGGAGCCTGTATTGGACTGTCTTGTTTTCCTCATGATTTCTTATGTGTGTGAAGTAACACCAAGAGACTGTTTATTGTTTATCTTGTGCAAGTGTGAATAAAACACTGTTTATTGCACCTTCGGGACTCCTGTTTTGCCTCGGTACTGCACCCGCACCGCTATCTACCAGAGCGACTCCCCACAGTGCGGATTCCTTTAGTGGACATACATACACTCAGCTTTATATATTAGATAGCCTCTATTATTCTCCCGGAATTAATAATGCCCCCAAAATGCCTCTAGTATTTATAATGCACCAAAGAGTGTCTTGAGGAATAATAATTCCCACCTAATGTGCTCTCAATATTAATAATGGCTGATTGTGCTTCTAGTGATAATAATGTTTCCAATAGCACTGTCTCCATTTATAATGTCTCCTATAGTGTTTCCAGCAATAATGCCCCTATAGTGCCTTCATAAATAATGTCCCTCCATTTGTGCCCCACAGTTATAATTATGCCGCCTATTATGCCAACAGTTATAATAATGTCCCAGTAATGCCCTCATCATCATGGCCTAGTATTTAACATGTCTTCATAGGGTCCCCAAATCTGACTTATATAGTAGTTCCCGATTATTAGACGTGTCACGGACGTACCGAGACAAACGGACCCCCGACAGGGGGTGACAGAAGATCTGTGAGACTGGCAACACGTGCTTTGATCTGGCAGGTTTCCTTGTGGATAAATAGACGTCTGTGTTGTTTATGATCCTGGCCACACCTCTAACCTCCACGTGTTGCTATTGTGGTCATTTAACTTTCCTTATTTATAGTTGTTTCTCCCACAATGCTGTGCGGTTTATTGCTTCAGTGGTATCTGTGGTCTGCTGGTGATTGGTTCTCGGCTGAGTTCCTGTTTATGCCATAGCAACTGGTAACTTAAGTGTTTCCTTTCCCTTATGCATTTTGTTTTGGCTGTTTTGGACCTGAGTTCGCACCCTAGTTATACAACAGAGAGTCTAGTTCTGCTTGAGGAACAGTGTGAACCTATATAAGCAAGCTCCTCAGAGATAAGCCCGAGCTTAGAGAACCTTTATATCTGGGATGTCTACAGCCAAAGAAGTTACTTTGCCATCAAAAGTTCTCCAGAGAAAGGGAGATCGGAAAGTCTTTAGTCTACAAGGCCTAGCATTGCAGACAGTCAACAAGTGCTGTGACTGGGTTTAAAGTGGCCCAAAAACTTCGCTGGATCCCCTAGACACAGTTGAGGTGTCACCACATGTTGCTGCTCTCTGGAGGGGAGGGTAAGGCACGGTTCACCCCAACATGAAATAAGGCCAGAGACTCAAGGTTTGCAGTAAACCAGTGTGCATCTTTACTAGAGGAACTCAAGATCAAAACAATACAGGAAATGCACTGAGCTGGCTTCTCCAGCCTCCCTTCTGATAGCAGAAGGTTTTGTGCTGAGGAGAGGCCTTGCTCTCTCTCTGGTGGCCCGGGATCTCAAGCAAGATATCCCTGTCTCAGTGTCTTCTTCTGGTCACTCATGCAGTCTAGCAGAGTCTCTCTGTAACGCTCGTGTGTGGGAGGAAAACACTACACCGAGCATAGGAGGGAAAGGGGATACCTGAATAAGGCCTTGAAACTAGGGAAAACTCTAACTCCAGTCCTGACAGACTACCAGTATGAACAGGCCCCAAAGGTAGGCAAGTTCATGCACCGGATACCTTGAATCCTATCTCATCCTATAGGACCCTGGAACTAATGTCAGGACTAGTGATGTCGCGAACATAAAATTTTCCATTCGCGAACAGCAAACGCGAACTTCCGCAAATGTTTGCGAACGGGCGAACCGGGCGAACCGCCATAGACTTCAATTGGCAGGCGAATTTTAAAACCCACAGGGACTCTTTCTGGCCACAATAGTGATGGGAAAGTTGTTTCAAGGGGTCTAACACCTGGATTGTGGCATGCTGGAGGGGGATCTATGGCAAAACTCCCATGGAAAATTACGTAGTGGACGCAGAGTCGGGTTTTAATCCATAAAGGGCATAAATCAACTAACATTCCTAAATTGTTTGGAATAACGTGCTTTAAAACATCCAGTGTGTGTATACGATCAGGTATGATGTTGTATCGATCAGGTAGTGTAAGGGTTACGTCCGCTTCACAGACATTGACAGACCAAACTCCCCTTTTAATGCACCGCAAACACTTCATTTGCACAACCGCAAACTCCCCATTTGCACAAGGTTGGATACCAAGCTAGCCAAGTCCCAGTGATGTCATTGAAGGTTTCTTCCTCCACCCAGCCACGTACAACACCAAGGGTCCCCAAAAGGTGAATTGAATTGAATTTTCGAACGGGGAGATGGTTAAAAAAAACGCTAGCTCCCTCCCCCTTGTTTTTATCCACGGTCACTGCGTCTGCGCCGTGCAATTTACTGTCACACCCGATATGAGTGGTATTTTCTGTAGTACTATTCTCATCAGTTTAATCCCTTTAACGTCCCCAATCTGGGGGCCATTAATTGAATAGATTTTTCGAACGGGGAGATAGTTAAAAAAACGCTGGCTCCCTCCACTCTGTTTTAATCCACGGTCACTATTCTCATCAGTTTAATCCCTGTTACGTCCCATATCAGGGATTGCCTTTTGTGAAAAAAATTTAGGCCGGGTACCTTCGACTGCCTTCACAGTGACAGACCAAACTCTCATACACCAAACTGAATTGATTTCAGGAACCGGGAGATGGAAAAAGCAGCTTGGTCGGTCCTCTTACTCCCAAATTGGGGCACTGCGCGTGCGCAGAGCAATGTGCCGTGGCACCCTATATCAGTGGTGTCTTAACTAGTACTATTCCTATCAGTTTAATCCCTGTTACGGACCCTATCAGGTCGAATTGATTAACCATTGTCGAATTAGCGAACCATTACGACATCATGAAATAATTTAGTTCTGAGCTCTGTACTTGCTTTGTATTGGAATTGATGGGGATTTTTTTAATTGCCTGCATCATTTCTAATAAACGTTTAAGAGACTTTATTATGATTTTTTATTTTATGTATTAAAAACCCATACAACATATAAAAAAAAGGTAAATTAATGTTTTTTCTATGAAATATTGTCCAGCCGTCCGATCGCTTTTGGTCTGACCATAATGAAGCAACGGCCTTATCATCTGGGGTGTGGCAACATTGCCAACACACTCATAGAGGTGATGATTGCTTCATTGTGATACGCAAGCCCCTTCACCACAACAAGGTAACGATCACGAATGGGAATTGACACTTGTATGTGCCTTTTTTTTTTGGTTTGTTTTTGCAGCCACAGTGCTGCACCATAGGACAGAAAAATTTGGCATGTACACATGCCTGAAAAATAATGGCATTGTTGCAGCCGCTATTGTAGCAGCGGCCGGAAAAATTGATGTTTTCCAGGCAGAAAAGTGACTAAAACATTGCGGCTTGAACCCTAGTTGGTGGTGGAGAATTCACGAAAGTCATCCGGTATGCAGACATTAAATACAGCAGTGTGGGGACCATTTTGAGGCCAAGGCATGTAATCAGGCCTTTTGTTAGTCAAACGTATCCCCCACTGTCAGTCCCTTCGGGATCCATGCCTTATTCATCTTTATGAAGGTGAGGTAATCAACACTTTTTGACCGAGGCGACTTCTCTTGTCAGTGACAATGCCTCCTGCTGCACTGAAGGTCCTTTCTGACAGGACACTTGAAGCAGGGCAGGCCAGAAGTTCTATCGCGAACTGGGATAGCTCAGGCCACAGGTCAAGCCTGCACACCCAGTAGTGAAGGGGTTCATTGCTCCTCAGAGTGTCGATATCTGCTGTTAAGGCGAGGTAGTCTGCTACCTGTCGGTCGAGTCGTTCTCTAAGGCTGGATCCCGAAGGGCTGTGGCGATGAGTAGGACTGAAAAAGCTCCGCATGTCCTCCATCAACAACACATCTGTAAATCGTCCAGTCCTTGCCGCCGTGGTAGGAGGAGGATTACACTCACCTCTTCCCCTGTTAGATTCCCGTTGTGCTGTCACATCCCCCTTATAAGCTGTGTAAAGCATATTTTTTAGTTTGGTTTTGTACTGCTGCATCCTTTCCGACTTTCGGTAATTTGGTAACATTTCTGCCATTTTCTGCTTATACCGGGGGTCTAGTAGCGTGGCCACCCAGTACAGATCGTTCTCCTTTATCCTTTTTATACGTGGGTCCCTCAACAGACATGACAGCATGAAAGACCCCATTTGAACAAGGTTGGATGCAGAGCTACTCATTTCCCATTCCTCGTCCTCACTGATGTCATTGACGGTCTGTTCTTCCCCCCAGCCACTTACAACACCATGGGTCCCAGATAGGTGACAACAACGAGCACCCTGGGGTGCCTGCTGTGGTTGGTCTTCCTCCTCCTCAAAGCCGCCACATTCCTCCTCTGACTCCTCTTCCTCATACTCCTCTTCCAGCGTTGCTGCAGGTCCGGCAAGCGATGATGACAAGGCTGTTTCTGGTGGTGATGGTGACCACAACTCTTCCTCTTCCTCTTCCTCTTCACGCTCATCTACAGCCTGATCCAGAACTCTTCGCAGAGCACGCTCCAGGAAGAAAACAAATGGGATGAGGTCGCTGATGGTGCCTTCGGTGCGACTGACTAGGTTTGTCACCTCCTCAAAAGGACGCATGAGCCTACAGGCATTGCGCATGAGTGTCCAGTAACGTGGCAAAAAGATTCCCAGCTCCGCAGAGGCTGTCCTAGCACCCCGGTCATACAAATACTCGTTGGGGGGAATCAGTTGATGTGCAGCCAGACGCCGCAGCAATAGAGGACTCAGCCGAGGAGGATATAGAAGAGGATGGAGTAGGAGTAGAGGAGGTGGCAGTAGGTCTGCCTGCAAGTCGTTGTGGTGTCACCAACTCCGCTGTGGAGCCACGCATTCCATGCTTGTCAGCCGTCAGCAGGTTGACCCAATGTGCAGTATACGTGATATACCTGCCCTGACCGTGCTTTGCAGACTAGGTATCAGTGGTCAGATGGACCCTTGCCCCAACACTGTATGCCAGAGATGCCATGACTTCCTTTTCAATGACATGGTAGAGATTTGGGATTGCCTTTTTTGAAAAAAAATTTCGTCCGGGTACCTTCCACTGTGGTGTCCCAATAGCGACAAATGTTTTGAAGGCCTGAGACTCTACCAGCTGGTATGGTAAAAGCTGGCGGGCTAAGAGTTCCGTCAAGCCAGCTGTCAGTCGCCGGGCAAGGGGGTGACTTTGTGACATTGGCTTCTTATGCTCAAACATGTCCTTGACAGACACCTGACTGTGGGCAGATGAGCAGGAACTGCTGAAGGTGAGAGATGGAGTGGCGGGTGGTTGAGAGGGGGCAGGGAGGACAGCAGTGGTTGACGTGGCTGAAGATGCTGGACCAGGAGGAGCATGGTGGCTTTGAGTTTGTGTGCTGCTTGTACTCATGTGTTGATCCCATAGGCGTTTGTGATGTGAGATCATGTGCCTTCGCAAAGCAGTTGTACCAAGGTGGGTGTTGGACTTCCCACGACTCAGTTTCTTTTGGCACAGGTTGCAAATGGCATTGCTTTTATCAGAGGCAGACACACAAAAAAATGCCACACTGCTGAGCTTTGCAATGACGGCATTCTGGTGGTGGCAACAGCATGCGTTGACTGGCGTGCTGTCTGGCTGACCCCAGGTGCCGATACATGCTGTCTGACTGTGCCACTAACTCCTTGCGATGACCTCCCCTGCTTCCAACTCGTCTCCTCATTCTCTCTGTCTCCCCTTCTGAACTTTCCCCCTCTTCTTCTCTTCGAGCAGGCACCCACGTGGCATCCGTGGACACATCGTCATCATCAACCACTTCACTTGTATCTGACACCTCAGCAAAGGAAGCAGCAGCGGGTACAACATCATCATCATCATCATCACACTGTACGTCCATGTGTGTAATCCTGCCTGACTGAGACATATCCCGTAATCTACATCATCTGGCAATAATGGTTGCGCATCACTAATTGCATCCAACTGATGTGTAAATAACTCCTCTGACGGATCAAGTGAAGCGGCTGTGGTGGCTGTGGTGGTAGTGCTGGTGGTGGTGGCGACGGGCGGGTGCGTGGTAACTTGAGAGCAGGTGACCGAAGCTGAGCTGGAGGAGGATGGTGCGTCAAGGTTCTTAGCGGAAGCTGTTGAAGATTGGGTGTCCTGTCTAAGCCAGTCAACTATTTCCTCAGAATTTTTCGGGTTCAGGGTACGTGGCCTCTGAACACTGGGCATTATTCCAGGGACAGTGGAAATTACAGCACCACGACCACGACGGCCCCTGCGGGGTGGCCTGCCTCTGCCTGTCATTTTTTTTTAGATAAGTGCCACCCGGTATGAGTGGTGGGCACAGGCAGTGGCACACTACAGTCAGTGGAAGCGGGCCTGACACACACTGGCAGCAGGCAAGCAACTGAATTTAGACTACTGTCTAAAAATGAAATGCCTTATTTATCGGCAAGCTACTGTGCCACCCGGTATGAGTGGTGGGCACTGACAGTGGGCACACTACAGTCTGTGGAAGTGGGCCTGACACACACTGGCAGCAGGCAAGCAACTGAAATTAGACTACTGTCTAAAAATTAAATGCCTTATTTATCGGCAAGCTACTGTGCCACCCGGTATGAGTGGTGGGCACTGGCAGTGGGCACACTACAGTCTGGAAGTGGGCCTGACACACACTGGCAGCAGGCAAGCAACTGAAATTAGACTACTGTCTAAAAATTAAATGCCTTATTTATCGGCAAGCTACTGTGCCACCCGGTATGAGTGGTGGGCACTGGCAGTGGGCACACTACAGTCTGTGGAAGTGGGCCTGACACACACTGGCAGCAGGCAAGCAACTGAAATTAGACTACTGTCTAAAAATTAAATGCCTTATTTATCGGCAAGCTACTGTGCCACCCGGTATGAGTGGTGGGCACTGGCAGTGGGCACACTACAGTCTGTGGAAGTGGGCCTGACACACACTGGCAGCAGGCAAGCAACTGAAATTAGACTACTGTCTAAAAATTAAATGCCTTATTTATCGGCAAGCTACTGTGCCACCCGGTATGAGTGGTGGGCACTGGCAGTGGGCACACTACAGTCAGTGGAAGTGGGCCTGACATACACTGGCAGCAGGCAAGCAACTGAATTTAGACTACTGTCTAAAAATTAAATGCCTTATTTATCGGCAAGCTACTGTGCCACCTGGTATCAGTGGTTGGCACTGGCAATGGGCACACTACAGTCAGTGGAAGTGGGCCTGACACACACTGGCAGCAGGCAAGCAACTGAATTTAGACTACTGTCTAAATATTAAATGCCTTATTTATCGGCAAGCTACTGTGCCACCCGGTATCAGTGGTTGGCACTGGCAGTGGGCACACTACAGTCAGTGGAAGTGGGCCTGACACACACTGGCAGCAGGCAAGCAACTGAATTTAGACTACTGTCTAAAAATTAAATGCCTTATTTATCGGCAAGCTACTGTGCCACCTGTTATCAGTGGTTGGCACTGGCAGTGGGCACACTACAGTCAGTGGAAGTGGGCCTGACACACACTGGCAGCAGGCAAGCAACTGAATTTAGACTACTGTCTAAAAATTAAATGCCTTATTTATCGGCAAGCTACTGTGCCACCCGGTATCAGTGGTTGGCACTGGCAGTGGGCACACTACAGTCAGTGGAAGTGGGCCTGACACACACTAGCAGCAGGCAAGCAACTGAAATTACACTAAAGTGTAAAAATTAAATGCCTTTTTTGATGCAAATACTGTGCCACACGGGATGACAGGGGTGGGCACTGGCAGTGGGCACACTACAGTCAGTGGAAGTCGGCCTGACACACACTGGCAGGCAACTAACCTTAGATTAAAGTGTAAAAATTAAGTGCCTTTTTTTATGCAAAGTCCTGTGCCACACGGGATGACAGGGGTGGGCACTGGCAGTGGGCACACTACAGTCAGTGGAAGTCGGCCTGACACACACTAGCAGCAGGCAAGCAGCTGAAATTACACTAAAGTGTAAAAATTAAATGCCTTTTTATGCAAAGTCCTGTGCCAGCCGGTATGAGTGGTGGGCACTGGCAGTGGGCACACTACAGTCAGTGGAAGTCAGCCTGACACACACTGGCAGGCAACTAACCTTAGATTAAAGTGTAAAAATTAAGTGCCTTTTTTATGCAAAGTCCTGTGCCACACGGGATGACAGGGGTGAGCACTGGCAGTGGGCACACTACAGTCAGTTGAAGTCGGCCTGACACACACTAGCAGCAGGCAAGCAGCTGAAATTACACTAAAGTGTGAAAATTAAATGCCTTTTTTATGCAAAGTCCTGTGCCAGCCGGTATGAGTGGTGGGCACTGGCAGTGGGCACACCACAGTCAGTGGAAGTCTGCCTGACACACACTGGCAGGCAACTAACCTTAGATTAAAGTGTAAAAATTAAATGCCTTTTTTGATGCAAAGTCCTGTGCCACATGGGATGACAGGGGTGGGCACTGGCAGTGGGCACACTACAGTCTGTGGGCCTGCAGCTCCCCACACACAGGCAGGCCAGGCAACTGCAATATGTATATAAAGGGAAATAAAAAGCACACTAATGTTGCAGCCCTAAAAAGGGCTTTTTGGGGTGCTGTCAGGACGCTGTCCTTACAGCAGAGATCAGATGAGTCTTTCAGGACTGGAGTGGACACTGAATTCACTAGCCTAGCTATCAATTTCCCTATTAAATCAGCAGCAACTACACTCTCCCTCCTCTCACTAAGACTGCAAATTCCGAATGAATCTAAAATGGATGCTGTGCAGGAGGTGGGAGGGTCTGGGAGGGAGGGTATGCTGCTGATTGGCTGGAATGTGTCTGCTGACTGTGAGGTACAGGGTCAAAGTTTGCTCAATGATGATGTATAGGGGGCGGACCGAACATCGCATGTGTTCGCCCGTTGAGGCGAACATGAACAAGCTATGTTCGCCGGGAACTGTTCGCCGGCGGATAGTTCGGGCCATCTCTAGTCAGGACTGAGTCTACCTGTTCCTCCAAAGGGAAGGACGAACAGGAGTCTCTCTCAGGCCTAATGACAAACAACAGGGAAAGGCACCACACATATATATATATATAAACAAAATACAAAAGGGAAAGGAACTCAGCCAAGAACCAAACACAAGCTAACCACAGGTCCAACAGAAGCTATAAACCGCATAACATAGTGGGAGAAACAACAATAAATAGAGAAGGTTAAATGACCACAATAGCTACACCTGGGGAAACAAGGTGTGGCAAGAACCAGAAATAACACAGACGTAATTTGATCCAAAAGGAAAACATGTCAGATTAAACCACGTGTTGCCAGTCTCGCAGATCTCCTGCCACCTGTCGCGGGAATGTCCGTATATCTCGATACGTCCGTGACAGTACCCCCCTTCTACAGGTGACCTCCGGGCACCCAGGACCAACCTTATCCTGATGAGACCTGTGAAAGGCTTTCACCAAACGTCTGGCATTCACGTCAGATGCCGGTACCCACATCTTCTCCTCTGGTCCATATCCCTTCCAGTGAACACGATACTGAAGAGATCTACGGAGAACTCGAGAGTCAATAATCTTGGCGATCTGGAATTCCAAACTGCCGTCCACCATGACAGGAGCGGGTGGCAAGGGGGACGACTCCAAAGGTTCAATATATCTCTTCAACAAAGATTTGTGAAACACATTAGGAATTTTCTGAGCCTGAGTAAGTTCAAGATCAAAAGCTACAGGATTAATAATGGCAGTGATCTTATATGGACCAAACAACCTTGGACCCAACTTCCAAGAAGGAACCTTCAACTTAATAGTTCTTGTGGACAGCCACACAAAATTACCCACACTTGGGTCCGGACCATTCATACGTTTTCTGTCAACCACACGCTTATACTTGTTGTCAATATTCCTCAACTTATTTTGAATTTTCCACCATATAGAAGACAATGATGACGAAAAACGTTCCTCCTCAGGTATAACAGAAGTTTCCCAACCAGAGAATGTGCCAAATTGCGGGTGAAACCCATATGCCCCAAGAAACGACAACTTGCCAGTGGACTCCTGTCTATGATTATTTATGGCAAATTCTGCCAAAGACAAAAACTAATACCATTACTCCTGGTTCTCAGAGACAAAACATCTTAAGTAAGTCTCCAGACTCTGATTAGTGCGCTCCATCTGTCTATTCGTCTGAAGATGAAAAGCTGAAGAAAAAGATAGTTTTACCCCCAGCTGAGTACAGAACGCCTTCCAAAATCTGGACACAAACTGAGTCCCACGATCTGAGACCACTTTAGAAGGAATGCATGAAGTTTCACAATGTTGTCAACAAACACTTGCGCAATTGTTTTAGCATTAGGTAGGCCAGGCAATGTTATAAAGTGCACCATTTTACTAAAACATTCAACTGCCACCAGACGAATTAGGCAGATCAGTAATAAAATCCATAGACAAGTGAGTTTATGGTCTCGACGGGATGGGCAACGAAAGTAGAAATCCAGAAGGTCGAGTATGTGTCACCTTAGCACGTGCTCAGATACTACAGGTCGACACATATTCCTCAACACACTTACGCAACCCCGACCACCAGAATCTACGAGAGATGAGTTCGGCAGTGGATCTACTCCCAGGGTGTCCCGTAAGAACCGTACAGTGATGTTCCTCAAACACCTTATGATGCAATTCTGATGGAACAAACAATTTCCCAGAGGGGCAAGACTCCGGTGCGTCTCCCTGAGCCTCTAACACCTTCACCTCTAGGTCAGGGTATAAAGCGGATATCACCACCCCTTCCGACAGTATCGGACTCAGATTTCCAAAATCACCACCTCCGGGAAAACTACGTGACAAAGCATCTGCCTTGACGTTCTTAACCCTAGGACGATAAGTGACAATGAAATTGAAACTGGTTCAGTCATTTAGCCGACTCCAGGTAAGCCAGATTTTTGTGATCTTTGAACACCGTGATCGATGAATCACCCCTTCCAACCAATGACGCCACTCCTCAAAAGCCAACTTAATGGCCAGCAATTCTCTGTTACACACATCATAATTTCTCTCTGCGGCAGAGAGTTTTTTTTTGAGAAAAATGCAAACGGGCGCCATTTACCAGGTGACGGGCCCTGCGATAAAACTGCTCCTGCATTCACCTCAGATGCGTCAACAATAAAAGGTTGTGATACATCCAGCTGCACCAATATAGGGCAGAAGAGAAGCACTCCTTAACCGTAGAAAAGGCTCGCAACACCGAATCAGACCGCGTTTCACCACTGTCGAATAGTTATGAATACATTTTCGGTAATAGTTTGTGAACCCCAAAAACCGCATAAGAGTCTACAGATTTTCGGGTCGATCCGAGTCCACTACAACACAGACTTTCTCTGGATCCATTCGAAAACCTGAAGATGACAGCACGTAGCCCAAGAATTGCATCTCATGTTCAGCAAAAACACACTTCTCTAATTTTGCATACAATTTATTATCTCTTAGAATCTGTAACAACTGTCTAACGGGATCCTGATGAGTCTCCACGTCTGGAGAATAAATTAGTATGTCATCCAAATAGACGAGAACAAACTTCCCACCAGGTGAGGAAAAATGCAATTCACAAAATGCTGGAAAACTGCAGGAGCATTGGTCAACCCAAAAGGCATGACCAGGTTCTCGAAGTGACCATCTGGGGTATTAAAAACAGTCTTCCATTCATGCCCTTCCTTGATTCTGGCCAGATTATATGCCCCCTCCAACTTGGACAACACCTTGGCATCAATAATCTGGTTAAACAAATCATGAATCAAAGAAAGGGGGTAAGGATCATGGACAGTAATCCTATTGAGCTCACGGAAATCCAGACATGGCCTAAGAGTTCTGACCTTTTTTTTAACAAAGAAAAACCCTGCTGCCACTGGAGATTTGGAAAGTCTTATGTGTCCTTTAGCCAAACTCTCAGTAATATATTCTCTCGTGCCCATTCTTTCCGTTCCAGAAAGGTTATACAACCTACATTTGGGCAACTTAGCTCCGGGAATTAGGTTGATAGGACAATCATTTTCCCGATGCAGAGGTAAATCCTGGCATCCACTTTAAGAAAATACAGCGGCAAAATCAGATATAAAACGGGGTAATGTTTTAGTGGTTAAAGCAGAAAAAGATGTATTAAGACAATTGTCAATGCAATAATCACCCCAATCCAGAATCTGTCTAGCTTGCCAATCGATGGTTGGATTGTGCCTGCTTAACCACGGTAAACCCAAAACCAAAGGAACAGGGAAACCCTCCAACACAAAACACGAGATGAACTCCTGATGAAAGTCACCCACTCTTAATCTGATATCATCCACCATCTGAGGTAAACACTTCTGAATTAGAGGTGCAGAATCAATAGCAAAAATAGAAATGTTTTTCTCTTATGCACTTGGAGACAACCCGTGCATACGGATGAACTGAGCATCAATCAGGTTCACCCTTGCCCCACTGTCGATAAGCACCTCAATCCCCACAGTCTTGGACTCTAGCGCCACCTCAGCAGCCAGGAGAAATTGGGTACTACCAGTCAAAGACAAATGCACATTCTCTGACTCTCCTCCCACCCCTCCAAGAGTCAGATGGGAATTAATTGTCCCCTTTTTTTTTCTTTTTGACGGTGAATGCTTGGACATACATTGATAAAATGTCCTTTCTGTCCGCAGAAAAAACACACTCCCTTCCTACGACCAGAATGCTTAAAAGTGGATCCAGGAGTAGCTCCCCCTAACTGCATGAGTTCGTCCCTAGACATAAACCAGGGAGTATCTCAACCCAAAGTGTCAGAGAAAGACAATACGTTATGTGATAGTATGTCCTGAGAGTGGGGGCTCCTAGATCTGTCTCTCAGACGTCTATCAATGTGTACTGCAAGAGACATAGCAGCTTCCAGAGACTCAGGATTCTCATGAAAGGCCAAAGCGTCCTTCAGCCTCTCTGATAATCCCTGACAAAACTGACTATGGAGGGCCAGATCGTTCCACTCAGCATCCGTAGCCCACCTCCTAAACTTAGAGCAATAGATCTCAGCAGAACACTCTCCCTGACGAAGGCGACGTAACTTGGTCTCAGCCAGGGAAGTCCGATCTGGGTCATCATAGATGAGACCCACAGCTTTGAAAAATGCATCCACCGACCAGAGAGACTGAGATCCAGTCAGCAGAGAAAAAGCTCATGACTGAGCGTCCCCCTTAAGCAACAAAATAACCACACAAACTCTCTGATTCTCATCCCCAGATGGGGACGTAGCCTAAAATACAATTTGCACTTCTCCCTAAACAAAAAGAAATTATCACTTCCCCCAGAGAATCTGTCCGGGAGGGCAACTTTAGGCAACAGACAGGCCTGGTAACCACCACTAGGACCAGCAGCCTGTGGTCTCTGGATCTGCAAAATGGTCATGCGGAGGTCAGCTACCTCCAAAGACAGCCCCTGCAGCTGTCCGGCCAGTACAGCAATAGGATCCATGGCTGTACTGAAAGAAGCAAAAATGATGGTTTTGTCAGTTTATAATGTCACGTTCGTGTGTGGGAGGAAAACACCACACTGAGCATAGGAGGGAAAGGGGATACCGGAATAAGGCCTGGAAACTAGTTAAGGAAGATGGACACATCCTAGAGAAAACCCTCCAGTCCTGACAGACCACCAGTATGAACAGGCCCTAAAGGTAGGCAAGTTCAACCACTGGAATCCTATCTCACCCTATGGGACCCTGGAACTAATGTCAGGACTGAGTCTACCTGTTCCTCCAAAGGGAAGGACAAACAGGAGTCTCCCTCAGGCCTAATGACAAACAACAGGGAAAGGCAAAACACAAAATATATAAACAAAATACAAAAGAGAACGGAAACACTTATCTTCAATGAAGCATTGGTAGCACCAGGAACTCAGCCGAGAACCAAACACAAGCAAATCCAACAGAAGCTATAAACGGCATAGTGGGAAAAACAACAATAAATAGAGAAGGTTTACTGACCACAATAGCCACACCTGGAGAAACAAAGTGTGGCAAGCACCAGAAACAACACAAAAGGAAAAAGGAAAAGATGTCAGATCAAACCATGTGTTACCAGTCTCACAGATCTCCTGCCACCTGTCGTGGAAATGTCTGTATGTCTCGGTACGTCCTTGACACTCTCCCACAAAACACTTGTCCCTATATGCAGATAACTAGGAGCTCTGACTTTTATACAGTTTCTAACTGATCTAGAACCTTCTAGTGGTAGGGGTGAATCTGGACAAGCACAGCCTAACAAAAACAAAAGGTTACGACTAAGCACACACCTGTGTTCTAAACGCTTCAACTATGCTAGGGTGGAGGATTGTGTCTATGTGGGTTATTTGCTACAAGAAGAAATAAAAGTGCAACAAAGTTTTATTGCGAGTGCTGGATCCGTTTTTTCCTATTTTTCGTGCGAGAGATTTGCCTGGCTCGTTCCCTGCACAGGGCTGGGGATTATGAGGTGAGCTGGATTTCTTTACGGACTTTAACAGAAACAATCTTGCACGGCTGCAATAGACTTGTATTATGACTCAATGCAAGTCAGTGGGAATGACTACACAGTTTCCAGACGTAAACACCAGTCTGACAGATCTAAACCAGATGTCGGACAGAGCTAAATCAGATGATCAAAAGTTTACTGTAGATCTCTTTTCCATTCATAACGCAGCTCTGCATAGTACCTTATGACATCATTTAAAAATTCCTAGCTTCCAGCACAGGCTGGAAAGTCCCAAAGTCTCTTACTATTAGCCCTTCCAGACTCCAAAGTACCCCAGAGCACTACACAAGGTATTATGCACTTTGCTGCTGCGAAAGGGAACACTGTTAATGTACCCTTCCATGCTTTGAGATTGTGTGGCCCACCATATCTTAAAACTGCACCCCTCTGTCCGGGAATTGCAGAAACAGTTAACAAGCCTAGCTCCACCATTCCCGACCACTGCTTCTGTTCTCCTGCCTTGCACCCAGACCAACACATAACATCAAAGGCATCCCAATTACCACCAGGCAGGAGCCCCAACACAGCAAGCCTAAGGCCTCTTTCACACAAGCGTAAAGGATTAGGTTCGGATGTGTTCAGTGTGCATTCAGTGATAATCGCGCAATTTTGCTTGCATGTGCAGTCTGTTTTGTATGCGATTGCGTTGCGTTATCGCGTTTCTTTCCACACAGGTGACATACGGATTCATGGTTTTTTAACGTGCATGAAAAAAAAGTAATCCATCCTCTAGATTGACCTGTTACTGCAAACACATTAAATACCCCCAGCATGCATTGGTTTTTTGGACTGCTCTATTTTTAGGGGAAATTTGGTAGTTTGGCTGGTTTGTGTGTTTGGCTTTTGGATTTTTTAGTTAGGGACTCACAAGATAATGAGGACCCTTGACGTGGGTTGCGAGCTTACATATTTTGCTTACATATATTATTTAGAACACGGTCTGTGAGATATGTACTAATACCTCATTAATGTGAGGTATTAAAGTGACATTTTTAGCACTAAATGTATGCATGTTTCACCATCATGATTAATAAAGTTGTAGTTGGCCTCATCATGAATTAATAAAAACTATCATTACATGTGTCATGTCACTAAACTCCATCTGTATTGTGTTTACTATCGTGTGCATAATGGACATATATTTTTTTAATTTATGGAAGATATGTATTATAACAAAAAATATGTTGAATAAAGTGTTTAAATTGGTTTATATTGTTTATAATAACCCAAATTAATATTTGTGTGTAAATGATTGAGACGTCATGTTTATTTAGTACGTGTATTTGGGTTATATTAATGTATATTACACGTTTACAATTATTAATGTGGTCTATGTGTTTCTGCAACATAAATATAATTGTGGTCGGGGCTAAACATGAAGGAATGACCCCTACCTACTGGATACCTAAAAGTGGTTAGAATTATGCCTTAACCGCAACGCTGAAAGGACGCCTGAAGGGGGGCATCCCCTGGTGTGAGATAGTGAAAGTAAGGGTGGGAAGGGTGGGTATGCTGGAAACGACGTTCACTGTGGGAGGGGACGCCCGGCCAGATATAGTCATCATCGCCCCTCCCACAAATACAGGCCAATAAACCGGCCTTAAAACTTGTGATCGGGGCTAAACATGAAGGAATGACCCCTACCTACTGGATACCTAAAAGCGGTTCGAATTATGCCGGATCCGCGGCGCTGAAGGGACGTCTGAAGGGGGCCAAAAAGGACAACAAACTTGATCAAAGAGCTTTATTACAACCTCCAATTGCGATTTCGCTACCAACGAGCGAGCTTCAGCAAGGGTAATGGGATCGGAAGTAGTGAAGCGTACCAAGGCATTGTGGCACCGTAGATGTCCGCTTCGGGAAACTTGTGAAAGAGAATTAACTCGGGACAGGGCACCGGCTGCTATATTTTGGATTCGGGTACATGAAAGTGTGTAATGAATTTGGTGTAGTAACGAGCGAAGCACCTGACGCCTAACAAAAGATATCAGTAGGACCAAGCCATTAATCAAATATTCATGACCGCAACATTGACATAAACATACACCATGTAACCAGCCCATGCCGACCCCCTGCATGCACATTTGCCATTATAGGATAAAGTTCAAACAACGCTGAAATCTGTGGAACCTGGGATTAACCAACATCACTCGTCCACCCACCAGCTAGCCAGTGGGGGCCAAAAAAAGGCAGCAAAACCTGAGTTCGACATAACCTCTGGAAACTAGGAGAATTACTGTATACCTCTGAAATAAAAGAAATACCATACCAATGCCTGAGAAAGTGGTCCCACATGGAAAGTCAGCAATCGCCTGAACATCAAGGCATATATAAACACTTGATCCTGGAGAGATAAACGTAAGAAACCCTTTAATCTTTACCAATGCCACTAACGTGGTATCATGGTGAACTGATGAAATAACGAGTCGAATACGAGTGCAAAAAAACATGTGTCAAGCGTAGCCCTAACAGTGCCCCTATACATATATATATGGATATATATATACACATATACATATAAACTAAACACACACACATATATATATATATATATATATATATATATTTATTTTGAAAACTAACACTGGAGCCTGAACTCACACTCTGCCCCGCGCTTCCAGCTGTGGCCCCATAGAGGGCGCCAGAGCCACAACTATGCGTGTCTGTGGAACCCAGCCAGCAGATCAGAGCGAGGGGCAGAGGTGAGTGCATGCCTGAATAGTGCGGGAAGAGAGACTGACTAAGGCCCCTTTCACATCAGCGTTTTTGCTTTCCGTCCTAGAGTTCCGTCCTCGGGGCTCTAGGACGGAAAGATACTGATCAGGATTATCCTAATGCATCCTGAATGGAGAGCAATCCGTTCAGGATGCATCAGGATGTCTTCCGTTCAGTATGTGAACGTTTTTTGGACGTTGACAAAAGCGCAGCATGCTGCGGATTTGTCTCCGTCCAAAAATCCGGAAGACATGCCGTAACACCGGATCTGGAATTAATGCCCATTGAAGTGCATTAATCCGGATCCGGCCTTAAGCTAAACGTCGTTTCGGCGCATCGCCGGATCCGACGTTTAGCTTTTCTCAATGGTTACCATGGCAGCCAGGACGCTAAAGTCCTGGTTGCCATGGTAAATGTAGTGGGAGTGGGGAGCAGTATACTTACCATCCGTGCGGCTCCCGGGCGCTCCAGAGTGACGTCAGGGCGCCCCACACGCATGGATCACGTGATCGCATGGACCACGTGATCCATGCGCATGGGGCGCTCTGACGTCATTCTGAAGTGCCCCGGGAGCCGCACGGATGGTAAGTATACCGCTCCCCCGCTCCCCACTACTACTATGGCAACCAGGACTTTAATAGCGTCCTGGCTGCCATAGTAACCTGAAACCATTTCGAAGACTGATCAGGATTTTTGACATTTCATTTATTTTATAACACACCCTTTTTTTTTTTTTTAACACACACCCTTCCTGAACCTTACTTCTCCCCCTTGCTGAGTGAATTCACCTGTGCGCCCCCTGCATAGAAACAACATGCTGAAGCCTAATTTGTCCTAGGGAGGACAACATATGACATGTGCTATGTTAGGGAGGACAAGGTATGACATGTGCTATGCTAGGGAGGACAACGTATGGCATGTGCTATGCTAGGGAGGACAACGTATGACATGTGCTATGTTAGGGAGGACAACGTATGACATGTGCTATGTTAGGGAGGACAAGGTAGGACATGTGCTATGTTAGGGAGGACAACGTATGACATGTGCTATGTTAGGGAGGACAACGTATGACATGTGCTATGCTAGGGAGGACAACGTATGACATGTGCTATGTTAGGGAGGACAAGGTAGGACATGTGCTATGCTAGGGAGTACAACGTATGACATGTGCTATGTTAGGGAGGACAAGGTAGGACATGTGCTATGTTAGGGAGGACAAGGTATGACAAGGGCCGGCGCGTCCTATAAGCGGACTAGGCCGCCGCGTAGAGCGCCCCTTGGCAAGGGGCGCTGCTAGGAGCGCCGGCCCCGCCTCATGCTGCAACCACCCGAGCGCTCTGAATTGAGCCTCAGACGGCTGCAGCACTGCCCGGGCTGGCGCGTCCATGAGGGTGCACCGCCCGGGCGCAGCAAGAGGAGAGGAGCTGACAGGAGGGAAGCGCTCAGCGCTCCCTCCTGTCACTCCATTGTAGTGCGGCCGAGCTCTTTATGGTCCATGGGTACAGGAGCATCTGTACCCGCGGGGGAGAGAATGACAAGAGGGGGGGAAGGAAGAATGACAAGAGGAGGAGAGAATGACAAGGGGGGGGAGGAAGAATGACAAAGGGGGGGGGGGTGAAGAATAACAAGGGGGGGAGAGAATGACAAGAGGGGGGAGAGAATGACAAGAGGGGGAGAGAATGACAAGGGGGGGAGTGTGAAGAATGACAAGGGGGGAGTGAAGAATGACAAGAGGGGGGAGAGAATGACAAGGGGGGGAGAGAACTGGCATTATTTAAAGGGGTTCTGCAGTTTATTTAAACTGATGATCTATCCTATGTATGCAGTAGCGCCTCGGCCTTCTTGCTGTTTACCGCAGGCGCAGTGACGTCAAGACTAGTATCACTGGCCTTGGCGGAGTTAAGCTCTGTTCACTTGAATGAAGCTTAGCCCCGCCTAGGCCAATGAAACTAGTCGTGACGTCACTGCGAGAAGGCTGAGGCGCTACTGCTAGCGCCGCTGCCTTCTAAAACAGCTGATTGGCGGGGGACCCCTGCCGATCAGTTTAAATAAACTGCAGAACCCCTTTAATATGGCAGATTATATGGGTGGGGCATTGTGATGTCACATGGGGGGGGGGGCGGCAAACTTTTCTTTTGCCTAGGGCGGCAAAAATCCTTGCACCGGCCCTGGGTATGACATGTGCTATGCTAGGGAGTACAACGTATGACATGTGCTATGCTAGGGAGGACACCGTATGACATGCGCTATGCTAGGGTGGACAACGTATGACATGTGCTATGCTAGGGAGGACAACGTATGACATGTGCCATGCTAGGGAGGACAACGTATAACGTGCTATGCTAGGGAGGACAACGTATGACATGTTCTATGTTAGGAAGAACAACGTATGACGTGCTATGCTAGGGAGGACAACGTATGGCATGTGCTATGCTAGGGAGGACAACGTATAACATGTGCTATGCTAGGGAGGACAACGTATGACATGTGCTATGCTAGGGAGGACAGCTAGGATCACACACGTATAGAATGGCCACTTGCCCAAGCTCTGGTGACTCTGGCCTTTAGTGTTCTCCCATATAGCTGTAAACAACTCCTGGGCAATTTCCACTCATGCTGCCTCCTTTTGTAGTGAGTGTGGTAATCCCCCGACCTTGCAGGGCCTCTCCTGGACAAGTACAATGAGCTTCTCAACATCGATGGCTTTGGGTGCCTTCGGAATGGTCCAAATAGCTCTGCAAGGGCAGTAAACTTGAACATACACTCCTCTCTCATGCACTGGCTGGAGCCACACGCTGAGAAACGCAACTTCATGTTTAAAATCTCTTCATTGTTGCTAAGTTACTTGCGTTTACAACGCAACGCAGTGCATCCGGATCCAATGCATTTTTCACGCCGCCCCATTCGCTTCTATGGGGCCAGGGCTGCTTGAAAAACGCAAAATATAGAACATGCTGCGATTTTCACGCAACGCAGAAGTGATGCGTGAAAAACTACGTTCATGTACAAAGAGCCATTGAAATGAATGGGTCCGGATTCAGTGCGGGTGCAATGCGTTCACGTCACACATTACACCCGCGTGGAAAACTCACTTGTGTGAAAGGGGCCTAAGATGCCTGCATCCTGGTGCAGGAGGTTGCCCAATAAAGCACACAACCCCTCAAAAAGCAGCCGTAGATGTGCTTAAGACGTAGTGCAGCCAGAAAGATTGAGTGTAAAAAAACATATTTGGAATATTTCCCTCCCTATGCTTAATTTCTGTAATTGTTTCTGTAATTTTCTCTCTGTATATGAGTGGATGAGACCTTTCTAACAAAGCAGTTATCACCAACCATTCTCTTCCCCCTTACCTTTCAAAACATAATTGTCACAAACACCATACCTAAAGTATGCTGCATTTTCAAAGTATGATAAAAATACATAAATGCAATGCAACAAATGTACAAAATCACTCGGGGAAGATTTATTAAAACTGGTGCAAATGAAAACTGAATTAATTTGCCCTAGCAACCAATCAGATTGATCCTTTCACCTTCCAAAGGAGCTCTGAAAGCTGAACTCTAATTGGTTGCTACGGACAACTAGGTCAGTTTTTCTTTGCATCCGTTTTGATAAATTTCCCCCTTTGTCTGAAATTAATTTCATAATATTTTATAGATTTAAGGGGGTTTTCCAGGATTCTATTCTCAGGATAGGTCATCAATATGAGATTTGCAGGATTCCAATGCCTGGCACCACCTCCAATCTCATATCCTGAGGATATGCCATCCTATCTCTGGTAACCCCTTTAAAGTAACACCTGATAAAAAGGAAAAATATGAATATATCTGCAAAAATGCAGAAAAAAAATAATAATCTGTGTAAAACCTGCCTTAAAGGGGTTCTCCAGGATTTTTATATTGATGATCTATACTCAAGATAGGCCAGCAATATCAGATCTGCCACACTCCTGTCGACCAGCTGTTACCTTGTAGCTCTGGTGCCGGTACTGGTGCCCAGCTGTTACAACTGCGGTGCTGTTCCTGTTGAAGTTAATGGGTGCACCACTGGAATTACCAGCCCTGTCCACTGTACAATGGGCAAAGCTGTGTAGTTTCAGCACCAGAGCTACAAGGTAACAGCTGATCGTCAGAGATGCCAGGTGTAGGACCCCAACTGAACTTATATTGATAACCCATCCTGAGGATAGACCATCAATATCAAAATCCTGGAGAACAGCTTTAAGATATAAACTCCCATCAGGCAAGTGGATAGAAAGATTTTATATGCTTGTATCATTTGCATATGAAGCATCTGAGGAGTTTCTGCTTCTATAGATCAGTATAGCATGCACTTTTTATGATGACAGCAGGCAGCCCCAGGATTTCATGATGAATTTGTCTCGCTCACATGCAGGCTACTGTAGACACTATATTTACATTCATTAGTATTGTATTTCTAGCAGAATAAATGGCATACCCACTGTTCAGAACCAGAGGGAGCAATAATGCATTTTAGGATTAGACAGTATCATGTATGTAACTACCCATGAGGCAACGTATGGGACGTCATGAAAACTATAGGGATGTTTAATAACCTAACACGTTCATGTTACCAGATAACATTTTAGCAGAACGTCACATGAGTCCTTGGAGATCTCCAACAGGTCAGTTTTCTGTCTAAGCAATTTATATGCTAATTCGGTTTGCACTCTATCCATTAACATCCTTTTATGCAAGCAGGCCGGGGGACAGGAGTAATGCAAGCGAGTTGTACTCTCTCAAGGACAAGAGGGGGAGATCGCTGTACAAAATACACCATGTTGCTTTTTCCACATGGGACGTCTGATGCCAGCAGGCAAATATTTCCCTAAGATGCCTTCCAGTTCTTGGACTTGACCTATTCTATACCATAAGTGCCTACTGTTAAAAATCATCTTCAGTTAGGCTCAAAAAGTGCACTACAAAGTATAGGCTGTGCCCAATAATGGCAACCACATAAGATGGTCCCATATAAACAATACCTGAAGAGTGCTTCCCTTCATGCATTCGTTTTTGATAATGGATGGATATGTGTAGTAGCCATAAGGAGGCAATCGCTCAAGTCAATGGCAGCAATATAAATAGACAGTGCATACCCCATATATGCCACAAACTATAATGGTGGCTGCCCGCAGACTTTTACAGTAACTTGCCTGCTATGCTGGGAGACTGGAAGTTGTCATCCATGTGCAGAAAAGCAGAGTCATGGATCCATGATTTGGGGGCCGCAAAACGGCAATGGTTGTTTGTATGTAGCCTTAGGATCAATAAGGGTCAGTGGTGTATGGCGTTAGGGTCAACCTATGGGGACAGACCTAGGGAAGCATTCAGGAAAAGCTGTATTCAGGGTCAGTTATTGTCTGTTTGTTCAGTCATCTGTTGACCATATCATTCTTAAAGGGGACCTTTCACCGCTCCTAACATGTCTGTTTTAATAGCTTTATGCATTCCCCGTGTAATAACAGTTCTGGATCCTCTATTCTTATGTCTCTATGGTGTACCATTACTTTATTATTTCTACTAGAAGTTACGAATGAATTGCTAGCAGTCTGCAGTAAGGGTACAGAGGGAGGTAACCAGTTGGGGGGGTGTACCTGCACAGACTGAAAATGGCAGCACTGATTGGATAGTCAGTCTGTGCAGGTACACCCCCAACTGGTTACCTCACTCTGTACCCTTACTGAAGGCTAATAGCAATTCATCAATAACTTCTAGTAGAAATAATAAAGGATTGGCACAACATACAGACATAAGAATAGATGCTCCAGAATTGTTATTACATGGGGAATGCATGAAACTATCCAAACAGGCATGTCAGGAGCGGTGACGGGTCCTCTTTAACATCCATCTATCTCATTATCTGACTACCTTTATCCATTTGTTAAATCCATAGTCATCATCTGACTACCATAATCATCTATTTTCTTCATCATCTGACTACGATCCCCATCCTGTTCCAATCACCTATCCTATTTCCTTGCCTTCTTGTTACCTGCTAATGTTATGACGTGATTCATAGTACTTATTTTTTAGCTGTCCAGTTGTTGCATAGTTTGGCCCTATTTTAAGTCCTGTGGGTATCTGACTACCAGGAGGTATTATAAGCACCTGGGAGAGAGGATTGCTATAGGTGAATTTCAGTTCTGCCATCTGTCATATACTAATATTTACAGGGAAAATCAAAAGTACATAATGCATAATGGTTTTAGAGACGTAGGGAAGAAAAGGGAATTATTATTCCATCAAGGGGCAGCGACAATTTTAAATTCATTTTCCACAATGCATCTATTCCACATCTATTAGCACTGGTTAATTAGGGTAGGAGCGGTTCCCATGAGCACCGAGTTTCCTAATGTGAACCAAAAGTGAACTAACCTAAGGGACAATGACATGCCTTGGGTAGAATGAATCATTAGAACTGACTAATATACTGATATCCATTCCACAATATAAATATACAATATACAGTAAATGAATGCAAACAAGGCCACATATGGGTTCCCCGAAGCACTGTACCACTTTGCTCTTTTAAGTTGGCAAGATCATTACATATTCTGCTTTAATTTCTGATACAAAGGAGTCATTTGCCCGAAGTGGAATTTGAAATAGTTCATGGTTAATCAGCAGTATATAATAGAACAAAGGGGAATATATTATAAATCTGCAAAAAAAAGTCATATTTTTGGAGGGATTTGTCTTATTTTGTGAGGTTTAAATTATCCTTTGTGCAGATGAGTCATGAATTGAGCAGCATAAATGAATTTCCAAGTTAATTGTGAGTAGTTGCTACGATACAACCATTTGAAATTCTCTCGAGAAGAAATATCAGAGGGTGGTTCTACAGCTCTGCATATGAATTATGGAGAAATCAAGATGTACTGGGCTTCAGATGTGTAGAGAATATTTTATTGTAATGTGTCTACAATTAAAAAGCGGACGCAATAAGGCTAGTGTCAGTCTTTACTTTGCGCCCCTTCATGCAACTTTATGGATTTCTTACAGTCTAATTTGTTGGAAAATATCTAGGTCCTTCCTTGATGAGCTTGAACTAAAAACATAAATCAGAAAGACAAATATAAAGGAAAACAATTGAATAATAAAACATTCCGAAATACGTATGGACATGACATAAAATGCTAGCCTTACCTCCTATTTAGATAGTCACCATTCAATATGTCATTGGTAGGAGGTCTCAGGTCAGGCAGGTCCTACCCTATACCTACATATACCATTGGGCATCTATATTCAGGAAAGCAGACTCTGCACATATAGTATGCTGCTCCTAGTCACCTCTATGTGCATCCAGCAACCAATGAGAGGAGGAACGCGCACAGCTATATGTACCACAAAATCAAAGCCACCTATTTGATAAGAAGGGCAAAAGTGCACAAGGATGCTACTCCCAGGATAAAATGATATGTTTTTGATATGTTATTGGATTTTTCTTAAAATAAAGAAAATTTACGAGAAATATGGCCCCCACTTCAGCAGCAGAGTCTTGGCCAACAGTTAAAACAGTCTGCTGTATCTAACAGGTAAATCTCTAAAACTTTGCAACAGTCCAACTCACAAGTAAAATTGTGGTGAAATAAGTAAAGGTCCTATTAAGGGATGGAGTGGCCATAGACCCTACAGGGAAATTTCCAGGTGGGCTGATACCTAGGAGGGCCACCCAAGCCCTCCTCAAGGCCTTCAGCCAGGTTCATAATGATCTGATTCTCTAACAGCCAGAGGTGTTCTCCTGAATTTAACTGTATCAACTTCCTCAGGACCTTCCAAATTATCTTGCCTTCTTTCAATTTGGACCCACCTGCAGTATAGGGCCACTTTTATATTTTTTCCAGTTTTAGTTCCCAGTCCTACACTGGTCCTATTGTGGTGCAGATTACAGTTCTTTCCTGATACAGGGGTACATGACATACACACAGAGGCACTGCACTTGTCACACAGAGGAGCACAGCACTGACATAAGCATATGCCCAACACCCAATGGCTGGAGAACAACCCCTTTTATGATCTAAGCCACTGGTCCTCTTAAGGAACACTGCCTTGTGTTAAAATAAAAAATATGTTTTCCACATCATTCTGCACTCAATACCATATAATGAAAAATGAAAACAATTTTATAAATTTTTGAAAATGTATAAAAAGTAAAAATGAAGATGAACATATGTATTTAGACCCTTTGCTATGTAGCTCTGGGAGGCTTCCCATTTCTCTTTATTATCTTTGAGATGTTTCTACACCTTGATTGGAGTCCACCTGTGGTACATTCAGTTGATTGGGTGTCTATATAAGGTCTCACAGACAATGGATATCATTGCAAAAACCAAGCCAGTAGAAGAACTTTCTGTAGAGCTCCGAAACAGAATTGTGTGGAGCTCAGATCTGGAGAAGGGTACCAAAAAATTCTGCTGCACTGAAAGTTCTCACAAGTACAGTGGCCTCCACAATTCTTAAATTGAAGAAGATTAGAGCTATCAGGACTCTTCTTTGAGCTGGCTATCCCAACAAACGAAGTAATTGTAGGAAAAGGGCCTTGGTAAGAGAGGTGACCAAGAACCCAATGGTCACTTCAGTGGAACTTCAAAGATCCAGTGTGCGGATGGGAAAAACTTCCAGGCGGTCGCAGTAATGCAGCACTCCGCAAATCTTGGCTTTATGGCAGAGTGGCCAGAAAGAAGCCTCTCCTCCTGACACATTAAAGTCCACCTGGAGTCTCCAAAAAAAAAGCACCTAAAGGACTCTCAAACCATGAGAAACAAAATTCTCTGATCTGATGAAACCAAGATTGTACTTTGTGGCCTCAGTTCTAGGCATCATGTCTGGAGAAGCCAGGCACTGATCATCACCTGTCAATGCAATCCCCATGCTGTGGGGTTGTTTTTCAGTGGCTGGAATGGAGAAATTTGTCAAGAATGAGGGAAAGCTCAGTGGAGCAAAGCACAGAGATATCCATAATGAAAACCTGGTCCAGTGTGTTCTGGATCTCAGTCCAGGCCAAAGGTTCACCTTCCAACAAGACAATGACCATAAGCACACAGCCAAGACAAGACATGACTGGTTTAGGGACAACTCTGTGACTGTCATTGCGTGGCCCATCCAGAACCCTGACTTGAGCCCAATCAAACATCTCTGGAGAGATCTGAAAATGGCTGTCCATTAACCGGCCCAATCCAATCCGACAGCTTGGAAGGATCTGCAGAGAAGAATAGCAGAAAATGGTGACGCAATATTTTCGTTTTTCACTTTTATTAAATTAACAGAGATTTTTAACATTATGTTTTCACTTTCTCATTAAGGGGGATTGAGTGCAGAATAATGGGGAAAAACTACTTTTTTTTATAATCAATTGTAGCAGAAGGCCTCAATATAGAATATGAAATGTGGTGTATGTGCCCTTACATCAAATGGGCTTCTTTTGTGTAATTCCCCTCCAGTCATGGCATCTGGGGCTATATTTTACCCTAGCACCTTATTGGAATAGCCAGTAATAAAAAGTTACATGTGAAAGCCACCACACTTTACATACTGTATACATAATAACCAAATTACAGCATTAATATTATTAAAAAGTATAATTTGGAACATCTTTGTGGCAGCAACTCCAATGGTTAAAAAAGATGTTCCAATACATTTTACATAGCATTGACTTATTAGAAGTCCTGGGAATATTGGTGCAAAACTGAAAATAACAATTAACCTTGTCCCAACAATGTCCTGAGGAGTATCTTGCATGCTTGTCTATTAAAAAACATTGAAGGGGCTATTTTTTTCTGTATCCCCGAATCCATGACTTTTTTTGTCCGTTCATATAGCCATATGAGGGCTTATTTTTTTGTGAGACAATTTCTACTTTCTAGTGGCACCATTTAATATTGCATAGGATGTAGTGAGGCGCCAGAAAAAATTACAAATGTGTTTCCTTTTTATAGTGTTATCTATGCAGTAAAACCTGACATTTTACCTTAATTCTCTGGGTGAGTACGATTATAACGATGCCACCCTTTTATAGTTTTTTCCTTTTAGCTATCTATCTAATTCAAAAACAAAAGATGACAGCACAGTCAGTAGTATTGTTGGGTGCTCTGGGATTATTGTTAAAATCCACTATAAGATTCAAAGACAAATGATGAGGCAGCATTCCAGGTACACTCAAAGGCTGTTGGACTCGTTTATTTCCCCAGTAGCTATTGTGATTACAGTAGGTGCTCGGCTGTAGTGTCCTAGGTATTCCAAGTAGTATTGTTGGGTGCAATCCCTCTGGGAATATAAGCAAAATCCACTAATAGATCCAATGACAAATGATAAGACAGCACTCGCGGGTCCAACACCCTTTCACTGTACCTGTAACTTTACTATTTTCTTCCCTTGGAGAACAATCTCTCTGTTGGGTGCAATCCCACTGGGAGTAAAGGCAAAACCCACTAATAGATCCAAAGACAAATGATGAGGTACAGTGAAAGGGTGCTGTCTTATCATTTGTCTTTGGAAGTGTGGCAGGCGTCAGAAGCAATATAATCCAAAACAAGGTCAGTAAAGTATAAAGCCATAAGCGTGCATTAACTTTACTAACTCAGTCCAAGCATGGTCCTTAAATGGTCCTCAACCTTCTGCAGTAATGCTTTTTTCCTCAGAGGTTGGTTCTTAGCAAACTTGCCTTTTCTTGCAGCCTTTACTCACAGGAATAGTGTTTTCCTGTTACAGGATTCTGTCTTGGCCTACTAGGCAGCAGCACACACTTGATGACTGGCAAACTCCACTAACTAGCAGAAATGTGGGACCAGCCCAATACCCTATAGCTAGCAGTAAAAACTGCCCATTAACTGTTTTCTTCCTATACATAGTCTTTTTGGGTTACAAAGTGTATAGATCATAATCAGTATCACAGTGAACACTTTAACCTCTAAAGTAATAAACCATAACATTAATCCTTTAGCACTGAACTATAGCATTAACCCTTCAGCAGCTGGTCACTGCAAGATTGATTACAGATTTTTTTTTATTCTATACTCTTTTGTAGATAAGACTAATGCTAGCCATACACATTAAACAAATGTTGGCCGAACCAGTTGATTTTGACAAGACCAGCCAATCATCTATGGTGGGCCTCCTGACTGTCCACAGAGAGCAGATGTCAGGAGAGATGAGGAGCAGGCAGCTGGATTTCAACTGCTTGATCCTTCTGTTCTCTGCGAGATAATGTTCTGCCAGAGAAATCAATATGGCTGACGGAGATAGCCATGTAAAGCATTAAAGTTTCTTTTTCATTCCCATAGATTGCAAATGACAAGGCAGCCCACATGCTTAACCAACTCTTCATTCAAATGGGGGACACAGGACCTCTGTTTTGGCACTTGGTGGAGGTGCCAGCAGTAAGCACCCACCGATTTAGCGATTGTCACATATCCAATGGGTAGGTGATAATTTGTTTGCACTGGAATACCCCTTCCATGATTATTTTTGATTGATAATACTTGTGCCTTTATCAGAATAATTGTTGTTAAACTTCCAGCAATGTCAACCCAGAGGATTTTATTAAATATCTTATTACAATAAACATAAAATTTGCATATAAATGAGAATATCATTAAATCACAATAACAATCAAAACAGCATTTAGTACTAACAATGACACTGATGATGATGAGGAGGAAACAAAAATGACTCTATGTCTCCCTAGGTTAAATGACTATATGTGGAGTAGGTAATGAGAAATTACGATGCATAACATTTACTGATCAAGAGGATTTATGTAGAAGAAATCAAAGGCGGTCAAAAATAGAGCAGAGCTTATCAAATGCCATCACTCACCAACAATACCATTAATTGTTAGAATGGCTTCCTAATCTGATTGCACGTCTCAGTGTGAGGCGGTTTACATAACGTTCATCCTTTAGAAGGTCAGAATATCCTAGTCAATGTCAAACCAGCCTCTAAATATAGCATATGATGCAATATTCTTCACAAATTGAGCTTTCCTCATTGTTCTCAAGCCACACATTCTAGTATAGTCAGGATTAAAATATGTGTTATATATATATATATATATATATATATATATATATATATATAATATTTGAAACCCGTGGCAGATATGACATAGAGAAAATACATTTTATATCGGAGACAACATTGAGAACTACCTAACTTAGCATTGTGGCATTTATCATCACCAGTGGGTAGAAATACATGGAAGCAAAAACAATAATAAATTACTAATAGGAGTGTATTATAAACCACCTAATATACCAGAGTCCACAGAAAATCTATTACTAAACGAGATAGACGAGGCGGCAAAGCATAATGAGGTGGTTATTATGGGGGACTTCAACTACCCAGATATAGACTGGGAAACGGAAAGCTGTACATCGCATAAAGGAAACAGGTTCTTGGCAATAGCAAAAGACAATTACCTTTCCCAACTGGTTCAGGACCCAACTAGAGGGACGGCCATACTGGACTTAGTATTAACCAATAGACCTGACAGAACGACAGATGTGCAGGTTGGGGGACACCTGTAAATAGTGACCATAAAGTAATAACCTTCCAATTATCCTTCAAACGAGAGTTTCTAAAGGGAGGAACAAAAATATCAAACTTCAAAAAAGCTAAATTTTGCCAACTAAGCGAGGCCATAGGCCTAACTAACTGGGACAAAGTCCTTAAAAATAAAAATACAACCACAAAATGGGAGATTTTTAAAAGCATTGTAACATCTAATTGTGAGAGGTACATACCTTATAGGAATAAAAGGCTAAGAAACAATAAGAAACCAATGTGGATAAATGGAACCGTAAAGAAAGCAATAAATGACAGAAAAAAAGCATATAAATCACTAAAACAGGAGGGGAGCGAGGAAGCACTGATAAACTATAAGGAAAAAAATAGAATATGTAAAAAACTAATAAAAACTGCCAAGCTAGAGCTTGAGAGATTAATTGCCAAAGAGAGTAAAACTAACCCTAAAATGTTCTTCAATTATATAAATGGTAAAAAATATAAATCTGAAGGAGTTGGCCCTCTACACAGCAATGAGGGGGGTGTTGCAGAGTGCAACGAGGATAAAGCAAAACTATTAAATATTTTTTCCTCCACTATATTCACTGAGGAAAATAAACTGTCAGATGCAGAATGTAAAAGTAAATTCCCCATTAAAAGTGCCCTGTCTGACCCAGGAAGAAGTACAACAGCGACTTAAAAAGATTAAAATAGACAAATCGCCAGGACCGGATGGCATACACCCCCGTATCCTAAGGGAATTAAGTGATGTCATAGCCAGACCTTTATTTCTGATATTTACGGACTCTATACTGACAGGGAATGTTCCACAGGATTGGCGCATAGCAAATGTGATGCCAATATTCAAAAAGGGTCGAAAAACAGAGCCCGGAAACTATAGGCCGGTAAGTTTAACATCTATTGTTGGTAAACTGTTTGAATGGTTTCTAAGAGATGCTATCTTGAAGTATCTAAATGAAAATAAGCAAATAACGCCATATCAGCATGGCTTCATGAGGGATCGTTCATGCCAAACAAATTCAATCAGTTTCTATGAGGAGGTAAGTTCTAGACTTGACAGCGGCGAATCAATGAATGTCGTATATCTGGACTTCTCCAAAGCATTTGACACTGTACCTCATAAAAGGTTGGTATATAAAATGAGGATGCTCGGACTGGGAGAAAATGTCTGTATGTGGGTAAGTAACTGGCTGAGTGACAGAAAACAGAGGGTGGTTATTAACGGTAGATACTCAGATTGGGTCACTGTCACTAGTGGGGTACCTCAGGGGTCAGTATTGGGCCCTATTCTCTTCAATATATTTATTAATGATCTTGTAGAAGGCTTGCACAGTAAAATATCAATTTTTACAGATGACACTAAACTGTGTAAAGTAATTAACACTGAAGAGGACAATATACTGCTACAGATGGATCTGGATAGATTGGAGGCTTGGGCAAATAAGTGGCAGATGAGGTTTAACACTGACAAATGTAAAGTTATGCACATGGGAAGGAATAATGCAAGTCACCCCTACATACTAAATGGTAAAACACTGGGTAACACTGAAATGGAAAAGGATCTAGGAATTTTAATAAACAGCAAACTTAGCTGTAAAAACCAGTGTGAGGCAGCTACTGCCAAGGCCAATAAGATATTGGGTTACATCAAAAGGGGCATAGATGCCCGTGATGAGAACATAGTCCTACCACTTTACAAATCGCTAGCCAGACCACACATGGAGTACTGTGTACAGTTCTGGGCTCCTGTAAACAAGGCAGACATAGCAGAGCTGGAGAGGGTTCAGAGGAGGGAAACTAAAGTAATAACTGGAAGGTTATCAAAATTAGGGTTATTCACTTTAGAAAAAAGACAACTGAGGTGAGATCTAATAACTATGTATAAATATATCAGGGGTCAGTACAGAGATCTCTCCCATCATCTATTTATCCCCAGGACTGTGACTGTGACGAGGGGACATCCTCTGCGTCTGGAGGAAAGAAGGTTTGTACACAAACATAGAAAAGGATTCTTCACTGTAAGAGCAGTGAGACTATGGAACTCTCTGCCTGAGGAGGTGGTGATGGTGAGTACAATAAAGGAATTCAAGAGGGGCCTGGATGTATTTCTGGAGTGTAATAATATTACAGGCTACAGCTACTAGAGAGAGGTCGTTGATCCAGGGAGTTATTCTGATTGCCTGATTGGAGTCAGGAAGGAATTTTTTCCCCTTAAGTGGGGAAAATTGGCTTCTGCCTCACAGTTTTTTTTTGCCTTCCTCTGGTTCAACTTGTAGGCCGAACTGGATGGACAAATGTCTTTTTTCGGTCTTATATACTATGTTACTTACCTCTGTTCTCGTATGATTGACTATTACCACTATGATTAATATCACCCATCTTTCTAGTCATATGAATTGTTGAAGGTTGATACAGCTTCGTATTGTTTTAGTGCCCCTTCTAATATTTTTATTTTAGTAGTACTTTGGTTATTGGTGTTAACCTGTGAACGTGAGCACCTAATTCTGTTCAATCTGGGAATGAGCCGCCTGCTTCTATATTTATCCCAGGATTTAAATACTGTCACCTTCTAAGAACATGTAAAGTTACATTTAAATTAGGGGTGGGCGATATGGCCTAAAATCTATATTGCGATATAATTTTAAGCATGTGCGATATGCGATATATATCGCGATATATTATTTTCTATATTTTTTGGGGGGGGGGTGTTTAAACTTTTTTTTATTTTTTTTTAATAACCATTAGCCTCCTTAAAGGCTAGAACCCTTGTCATATTCACCCTAATAGACATCTATTAGGGTGAATAGGACGTTACACTCTCCCTGCTGCCCTGTATATAGTACACACAGCAGCAGGGAGCTGACCATGGCAGCCAGCCTCTGATCACCCCCCTCCCCAGCCTCTCATGTGCCCTCCAGCCTCTGATCAGCCCCCCCAGCCTCTGATCAGCCCCCAGCCTCTGATCAGCCCCCCAGCCTCTGATCAGCCCCCAGCCTCTCATGTGCCTCCCAACCTCTTATGTGCCCCCAGCCTCTGATCAGCCCCCCAGCCTCTCATGTGCCTCCCAACCTCTTATGTGCCCAGCCTCTCCCTCTTATCAGCCCACCCAGCCTCTGATCAGCCTGATCTGATCATTGGTGGCAGTGGCCACAGGGTCTCCCTCCCCCATCATTGGTGGCAGTGGGCAGTGCACCCCCTCCCTCCCCAGTATTAATCAATGGTGGTAGTGGCCCCCACATCATTGGTGGCAGCAGCAGTTCCGATCGGAGTCCCAGCAGTGTAATGCTGGGGCTCCGATCGGTTACCATGGCAGCCAGGACGCTACTGAAGTCCTGGCTGCCATGGTATGTAAGTGAGCAGCATTATACTAACGTGCACGGTGGCCGCTCCTTCTTCTGTCTGTGCGGAGCATTGCTAATGCTTATAGATGCGCCGCACAGATCTATGAGTAGAAGGAACGCCCGGCGGCCACCGGCTCCTTCTTCTGTCTGTGCGGCGCATTGCTAATGCTTATAGCATTAGCAATGCGCCGCACAGATCTATGAGAAGGAGGAGCGCCCGGCGGCCACCGCGCACATAAGTATAATGCTGCTCACTTACATACCATGGCAGCCAGGACTTCAGTAGCGTCCTGGCTGCCATGGTAACCGATCGGAGCCCCAGCATTACACTGCTGGGACTCCGATCGGAACTGCCGCTCAAGGTCATATCGCGGTCCGGCGATATAGGCGATATGCACAAAATCCATATCGTGGCACAAATTTATATCGCATATCGCCTATATCGCCTATACCGTCCACCCCTAATTTAAATAAAAAATTAACTTCAGAACTACGTTTGATTCAAGGCGTGTATTCTATAATTAAAACACTGCACAAAATTGGTGCACTACAATGGTAAATGCAATTGACAATATATTGCTAAACCCTTACTCTGATGGTAAAAATGAGACTTTCGCCAATATATTCTTATGTATAAGAACATACCGGAGCCCGTGCACCTCGTCAAGGTCTATCATAGTGGCACAGAACCTAACTCTAACCTACCTGAAATCACACATACGATGGGAGAAGTGAGGAGGCTGTTAGTCCCACCTATCACTGAGTCATGTGATGCAGACTACACAGGTGCACCTAAATAATGCTAATCCCGGAGTTTACACAGCTCCAGGTACACATATACAAACAAACTGACAAAGTGGTCTCAAGAGGCAGAGAAATGCTCAGAACATAATCAAGCACATCCATACATTTACCTATCCTGTGTAGGATGTTCTTGTGGCACATGTGGGCCGTTGCAGGCATCCCCCATTGTATGCTTTTTTGCTGGGGATTGCTGTTGGCAACGGATCACATGTTCAGGATCTGCTCCCCCAGTTAGAAATGCTCAACAGCATTTGGGGTTCAGAGCATTTCTCTGCCTCTTGAGACCACTTTGCTTTGTTAGTTTGTTTGTATATGTGTTCTATAATCAACCATAATGGAGAATGTTCCATAATTGATCTGGACGGGGCTTGCAGAAATCCATGTGGTTTTCACCAACAACAAAAAACATGCAAATTGATGGAGCTGATTTTCAGTAACAGTATATATCCTAAGCATGGTAGGGGTTACCTTTCACTTCTATAGCCCTAAATGTTCAAACACCAGGAATCGGTCAGGAACTAATAGCTGACAGATCTCCACTATCTTTGAAAAGCCATTAAAATGTATTTAATTGTGTATAGGGCATAGGTCAGCAAAGGGGTTACACCTGATATGTTCTAATGCTGTGTAACTAAATACGGATGATCATGGGGACAACCTAGTTGGATTCACCCACCAGTGGCCATAGCACTTGGAGAATACTGCAGATGCTGATAGAGAGGACCAGCCAAACTGCATGGTAGTTAGTTAGAAAATGGTGGTAAGTGATGCTTGTCACTTGACGCATTGTCTTAGGGTTTAAGGTGGAGGTCAAATCTGGAACTTCCGAAGCAGCGGTGAGTATTGAGTGGAGGCAGGGATCCATAGACCTGTGATAGGGCACGCAAAGAGGAACAGACCAGTCAATTTGCTGTAGTAAGAAGTACCGGTATAGACAGTGATGTACTAGACAGTGCTGGGTACAGACAGTCAGTGTGAGAGCACCAAGTCTGAGGTCTGTGAGTGTGTATGTGCAAGGAGTGGAAAAGATGCACGGCCTATGGAGTCTGCACCATGTGGAGACATTGATATTGTCAAGCCTGTTGCCTATAAGAGACTTTGTATCCACAAAGCTACTTGCTTCTTGTAAGACACAGTTTAATACAGTGGCTCACCCCTTGTTTATTTATGGACCTAGGTACACTGTCATAGGCGTACCCACTGCCAATTTAAAGAACAATAGAAAAAAAAAACAGAATGACAGGTACACTATCATCTAAGAATATATGAGGAAATATTATCGGTTGGTATTAATCAATATTTTAATAAAAATGTATTACATCAAAATAGGAGTTGTAGTACATCTAGCGACAGCGAAATATAGTTCTAACTTTACACAGTGCAATTCCCAGATAATGATGTATGGATTTAGGCAAGGATGAAGTCTCAAGTCTCTTCCAGTAGAATCTATGGCCAGCTATAGTACTCTTTTTCTGGTGGCTGTAATGTCCATTGAGAAATAGAGAGTTTTAGAGATACTACTGTTCAGAACGTGTCAAAGTGTGAACAGTGTCTTAACAGTGTACCTTACAGTAAAGTCTTAACAGCTTTTGGTAGCAGTTACCTTGCTGACCTCAATGCTCTAATGCAGATTCTAGGTTCCCAGTTCTCCCTGTTGTCTCTTTCTCTTCTACTTACATTTGGTTAGGCCTGTTTCCCACTGTATTTTTGTGTGAAAAAAAAAAATGTTTCCGTTTAGTCCTCATGCATTCTGAATGGAAAGAGATCCGTTCAGAATGCATCAGGATGCCTTCCGTTCCATCCGCATTCTTTTTTGTGACTGGACACAAAGGCGCTGCAAGCTGTGGTTTTGTGTCTGGTCATAGAAATGGAACAAACCGGGTCCAGGGTCCATCGCTAAAAACAATGTAAGTCAAAGGTGATGGATCTGGTTTTTTAGGATGCTAAAAAAAAATGATCTGTCACCCACTCACTTTTGATGTATTTAGTGACTGATCCGGTTTGTTCTGTTTTGATTTCACACAACCCCATCCTAACGGAACAGATGCATCATGATGTGCAAAAACGGATACGTTTAATTCCGGTACTGAGATCCTCTGCCGGATCTCAAAATCGGAATGAACAACGCAAGCGTAAAACAGGCCTTAGTCTTCGTGGCTTGAGGCCTAAAAGGAGGAAGAACAAGGCACAGCCTCCTCTCTCTCTAAACTCCAGTCTAGACTGCCTTAAGGTTAGAGGTGGGACCAGCCCACACCTAACCTCCTACAAGAGCTGAGTCAGGATTGTTTATCCCGACTGTGCCTGCCATACATAGTTATGCTGTGTACAGTACATAGCATGGCATAACATTATAGAATAAACAATTTGCAGATACTCCCTTGCTCTGGGCAGGGACGGATTGGCCATATACCCTACAGGGAAATTTCCCGGTGGGCCAATGCCCAGGGGACCATCTGAGACCTCTTCATAGACGCTGGGCAGGTACATAACAATCTGATGCTCACAGCACTTATTAATGCTAGGAGCACCAGGTACATATGCACTTGGCCAGCAGCCACAGGTCCCTCCTGAATTCAACTGTATCACCGTCCTGATGGTGATAGGGCAGTATTTTATGCTGCATTCTGGTATTTGGTTTTGCTGGGTTGTTATTTTGTGCTGTACTGTGGTATTGCTGGCCCCACCTACTTCTATTGTCCTGCCTGCTTGTGGCTTGTGTTGCCCTGCTTTCTGTCAGTTTAGACTTGGGGTCACTTTTAGGTTTTTTTGAGGGCCAATTTAAGTTCCCAATCCGCCTTTGGCTCTGGGGTACTGCACATCACATATGTACGTCCCAGTTTTAAGGCTGCTGCCAGAGTGATCAGACAGCCAAATGTCAAGTCCATCAAAGGACACTTTAGAGAAGTTGGAAGTCGTTTTCACCAGTTTTGTCTTCTCTGTTTGCCTATATATGAGCTGCGCACAGCCCAAGCACAGCCCTAACAATGACAACAGTTGCTGTAGCTGGGCAATCTTCTCTATTAACTGGGGTTGATGCTCGGAACCAGTTACAGTCAAAAAATGTAGTGTAATAAAAATAATAATAAATCCACTATTGGTCTTTTCTTATCATTGTGGGACAGAGTGCAAAATAAAGTGAACAAATTAAATTAAAAAACACAAATCTCGTACCACTAGCCAAGACACAATTGCCTGAAAGTGGACATGTGATATATTAAAATTTAATATTTTAACAATTACGACAATGTCGAACACAAATATATTGTCTATTTTAGGAAAATTTTATATTACTGCAACAACAAAAATAACTAAATTATATTCTAAAATTATATTAGAAAATAACCTGGATTATTAAAGCTCAGACTGAAATCACATTGCTAGCCCAACAAATAAAAAAAGAAGTTATAGCTATATGACTAATGCATGCAAAAAATGTCTAAATGTTATCTAAAGGAAATACCGTAATGTGTTTTTAAGAATAATTTTTCTTTAAAAATTATTGTAGCTATTTGACATTTTCTTCACAGAATAAAGTAATAAAAATGTAAGGATATCTTCTACGAATGGTGACAAAATAAAACGCAAACTTACAACATAGTGCCTGCAAAGAAAGAAATGTTGCTTGTCAGATTAGTAAGGGAATACTGTGCGGAGGAAAAAGCATGACACCATCTGTCCAAAAGCCCTGCATCTGCTGAGAGATCGGTGCCATTCCAGGTACAGCGATAACTCCTCACAGAAAATGCACTTGACAGGGCTACAAAGACTATGGAATGGCTGCCAGTAAAAACCACTCCATATTCCAGAAAAGACCAGATGCCTGGCATTCTCTCAACTCATTTTACACCCAAATGAAGGGTCACGTTTTTCAAAAAGTGCAAGGAAAATGTTATGTAGCTATAAATAAATGCTCAGATTCCAAGTCTTTTATAACTGTGATCTCTTCTGTCTCCATGTTCTTGGCTAGGCAGGCAGTAGAGCGAACGTGTACAATAAAGCAGTGAAAGAACCTTTTTATATTTTGTCATATGTTTCATCAGACAATTATTTTAATTTAAGGGGGTTGTCTCTACAGTTTTCAAACCAGCACCTGGATCTGAGTACTTTTGTAATTGCATGTAATTACTAAATTTAGTATAGCCACTGAGTTATTCATTGAAATCTATCTGTATAGCGCCACCTGCTGTTTATTTTTTTCTTATTTCTTTGACCTGCTCACTGAGATGGCGCCCCCTGAGCTGTGATAGGGAGAGCTGAGACACGCCCCCTGAACTGTGATAGGGAGAGCTGAGACACGCCCCCTGAGCTGTGATAGGGAGAGCTGAGACACGCCTCCTGAGCTGTGATAGGGAGAGCTGAGACATGCCCCCTGAGCCGGGATAGGGAGAGCTGAGACACGCCCCCTGAGCTGTGATAGGGAGAGCTGAGACACACCCCCTGAGCTGTGATAGGGAGAGCTGAGACACGCCCCCTGAGCCGGGATAGGGAGAGCTGAGACACGCCCCCTGAGCTGTGATAGGGAGAGCTGAGACACGCCCCCTGAGCTGCAGCAGAGAAGACCCTCCCCTTGGGCTGTCAGCTTGATATAAATGTAGCAGAGCAATTCATGGGGAGATCTCTGGATCCATGTGAGGTACAGGGCTGGGTCTAGCTTTGTTAGAAAGAGGTCGTCATGCACGTTATGGTGTCTGATTTTCATTTTTTATGTTAATCATGGGATAACCCCTTTAATCTTGGGATAACCCTTTTAAAGAGCCCCATTCCACCATGACACCTTCATCAATGTGCTCAGAAAAGGAAAAAAAATGTTGTGTTGGTTTCCACTCCATGCCATGTGTCTTTTCTTGATGCACAGAAATAATGTTCAAAATAATGTCACAGTAAATGGATATTAAACATGGTGATATTACAGAGCAGAGTAAGGGTGCTTTCACACTAGCGTTTTTACTTTCCGGCTTAGAGATCCGCCGGAAAGAAACTGATCAGTATTTATCCTAATGCATTCTGAATGGAGAGAAATCATCAGTAGGTGAACGTTTTTTGGACGTTGATAAAACCGTAGCATGCTGTTGATTTGTCTCTGTCCAAAAATCCGGAAGACATGCCGTAACGCCAGATCCGGAATTAATGCCCATTGAAGTGCATTAATCCAGATCCGGAATTAAGCAAAACGTTGTTTCGGCGCAGTAGCAGTTCCGATTGGGGCCCCAGTGTAAGCTGGGGCTCCGATCGGTTACCATGGCAGCCATGGCACTACAGAAGTCCTGGCTGCCATGGTAAGTACTCGGCAGCAGTGTACTTACCTGCGCTGCGGCCTCCAGGCGCTCCTTCATGATGTCACAGGTCCGGACATTGATCTATGCACCGCGGGGACCTGTGACGCCATGAAGGAGCACTCGGGGGCCGCGGTGCAGGTAAGTACACTGCTGTGGAGTACCATGGCAGCCAGGACTTTAGTAGCGTCCTGGCTGCCATGGTAACCTGAAAGCATTTCGAAGACTGATCAGGATCCTGATCAATCTTCAAATGCTTTCAGGCGACTTGCGTTCTGACGGATCCGGCAGGCCTGAAGTGCTCAGATCCTCAGAACGCAAGTGTGAAAGAGCCCTAAGTTTAAAGAGTGGTATCACAGTATAGAGATAATTAACATGGTGATGTCACAGTAAAAGGATAGCTAAAAAAATTAAGTTGCAACACAGGAACACTGCAACCTATACAGGTAAGACCACATTGTCCGGTTTCTGCATGCAGATTTGGAAGCTAAAGCCAGGAGGCTTCCAAAACTGCATGAAGAAACCTGTCCATGTGGCTGTTCCCTAACGCTATGTGCAAGATCATCAGTGTGAAAAGTATAAGCTATTAAGGGTGGATTTTATCATGTACTAGCAGAAGGACCCGGCTTCGCACAGGTATATTTCATCTATTTAATTTAATGTTTTTGTGTGTCGTTACAAGATATCGACAGTATCCCCCATAACAGTGACCTCCACAGTGCCCACCCCCTTAACAGTGACCTCCACAGTGCCCACCTCTTTAACAGTGACCTCCATAGTGCCTGCCCCTTTAACAGTGACCTCCAGAGTGCCCCGCCCCTTTAACAGTGACATCCACAGTGCCTGCCCCTTTACCAGTGACCTCCACAGCGGCCTGCCCCCTTAACAGAGACTTCCACAGCGCTCGCCCCTTTAACAGTGACCTCAACAGCGGCCTGCCCCCTTAACAGTGACCTCCAGAGTGCCCTCCCCTTTAACAGTGACATTCACAGTGCTCACCTCCTTAACAGTGACCTCCAGAGTGCCCGCCCCTTTAACAGTGACCTCCACAGTGCTCGCCCCTTTAACAGTGACCTCCCCAGCGGCCTGCCCCCTTAACAGTGACCTCCACAGTGCCCGCCCCTTTAACAGTGACCTCCACAGTGCCCGCCCTTTTAATTGTGACCTCCACAGTGCCCGTTCCTTTAACAGTGACCTCCACAGTGCCCGCCCTTTTAACAGTGACCTCCACAGCAGTTGCCCTTTCAATAGTGGCTCCTGCCCCCTTTAGAGTGAACTCCACAGTGCCCGCCCCTTTAACAGTGACCTCCACAGCAGCCTGTCCCTTTAATAGTGGCCCCTGCCTCATTAACAGTGACCTCCACCACAGCAGCTGCCCCTTTAATTGTGGCCCCTGCCAACTTAACAGTGTCCTCCACAGCGCCCTGCCCCTTTAATGGTGGCCTCACCCCATTAACAGTGACCTCCACAGCGCCCTGCCCCTTTAAGGCTAGGGCTACATGATGACATGTGTCACACGAAATTTTGTCCTACCAATGTCGCGCAACAATTTTTATAATGATAGGCTATGGTGTCACACTGCGACTGCGACACGACAGTTGCAGAAAATACATCCAAGCTGGATGCATGTAGCAGTGTAGTTGTGCCCTATGTGTTGTGCAGCCCTAGCCTAAAGATCTACAGCAATGAAGAAAAATGGCTGGGTTATTATGGAAACCTGGAGTAAAGTGGTGATGTCATATGTCACCGCACACGAAATTTCGTGCAGGATTGTGCTCAAATGAATGAGGCAGGTATGATTTTTTTATTTTTTTACTGCCATTTCGAGTGGGTCTTGCAAACCACAAATCATTGTTGGAGCCTCAAAGATGAACAGACTGTCAGAAAAACTACAACTCTATTACTAAAGCACTACTACTACTCTATTTCATTAGTAAGCTGATGCAAATAGTCATGCATGCCTTCCAAAACTTTTCTACCAGGGGTCCCATAATAGAGCTTGGAATGGTTTTGCATTCAGGTGCAGATGGTGGTGCAACGGTTAGTTGCGCCGTTATCTGTGACTTCTGCCCACTCATGCCAGGTCTAAAATTGTAGGTGTGGCATGGGCGGGGACGAGCTTACATTTAGACTGGCTTAAGCCTATTGCACGCAAACGTATGGTTTTGCGGTTGGCAAAAAACGGGTCCGCAAAAAAAAAGGATGACAACCGTGTGCATTCCGTTTTTTGGGGAACGGAACATCTGGCCCCTAATAGAACAGTACTATCCTTGTCCGTGATGCGGGCAATAATAGGACATATTCTATGTTTGAATGGAATGGAAATATGGAAACGGAATGCATACAGTTTTGCCTTCAGTTTTTTTTTGCAGACCCATTGAAATGAATGGTTCGGTATAAGGACTGTATACTGAACGCAAAAAAAAAGTTTGTGTGAAGGAAGCCTTACATTTAGACTGGTGCAGGATGGGCCGAAGTTATGGTCATAACTTCGGCGGATCCACCGCCAGCTAAGGGGCTTTATTAAGACAGGCGTCTAAAGCACCAGTCTTAATAAATGTGCCCCTTTGTCTTTGGGCGCTGCCCGATTGTATCATATACTTACAAGAAATCTTTAAAATGTTTTATTCACCACCGAGTGCTCTACCTTCTTATTGTTTTTTCTATTCTGTAACAAATTACCCCCGCCTACCATGTGGCTTCAGCCACACACTGACTTACTTCCTACTGGTAGCTCTTCACCTAAACACCACCTAGCTTCTGCAACACCAGTGACATCTAGTAAAACGGTTTGTATGACAGCATTAGCTCTTATACATTCATTTACATAGACAATTACAAGCGAGACAATAGGCAATCGCATTGGCAAAGGGGAAGGGAGGCTTACCCCCTCACAAACTTCATCCAGTCCTATGACGTAGAGCACCTCCTAGATTCCCAGTCCCTCATGCCGCACACATCGAGTCCCCCACAATGGCCTTTTCTTCTGTGTGCAGAAATGAGTTCAAAGCACAAATGACAATAAACGACACTTCTTGACAACACAGGTTATGTATGTCGTTGGAAATATAATTTTGTAGCTATAAAATCTTAAATAAACTCCAGTGACAATAAATGTATTTTATACAGAGGAGTGATTTAACGTATGAACATTTCCCAGCGTGAGACAATGAAATACACAATATTTTTCACTTTATAACTGGTGATTGAGTATAAAGTTTTTCTTCTGTAAACTTTAATGACTTTTCTCCTTTTGAGCCTCGTCAAGCTGCAGTGACAACCACATTCATTTCCTACCTGTAATTAGGGAAGCGACATCTCCACGACGGGCTGTCTTTTACCCAGATATAGTACTTACATGTCCCTACAGTAATATATTAGAACGACTCACGCAGACGAAACGGGAATGTAGATTATAGTGACAAGCGAAAAGATGGAGACATTCTAGAATTCCGTTCCTTTTTTTATAAAGCAGCATGTAATGGGATCTGAGCTAGAATAGGGATATTAGGCTGTCACATCTAACCCAAGTAATTAGCGCTAGACAAACATCATTATTTTATTGTTTTCCCCGATTGTCACTGGGTATCGTTCACGTAAAGTTTCTGTCAGGTTGTTCTACCAATTACCGCCTCAGACACGGTAGATAAATGCCACGAACAACACTAAGAGGTTGAAAGCCAAGGAAAACAGAGAATCGAAATGGAAAACTGCAATTCTATCACGCTACCGCAAACACATTCTTTAATTGAAACATCAGTTATGGCTTGGAGGAATCACCAAGTGACAAAACTGCTGATCGCAAATCCACCGCTCTGAAGGCAGAAGAAAGTCCCATATTAGAATGAGAGTTGGGCAGGGGCGCTTGGTTTGCTTATCCTTATATAGAAAACGAAGTTTGCTATGTCAGACTACAATTGTGAACGTAGCAACGTTTTTGAAAGGTCAGAAGGTACAAGGAACGTGACCAATTCTAAATTGCTTCAAAAATGTTCTTGTTAGAAGCTTAAAAGGGTTGTGTCACCTCCGCAAATGGAATTTATCATGCAAAGTGAATACAAGCCACTTACTAATGAATTGTGATTGTCCATATTACCTCCTTTGCTGGCTGGATTTATTTTTCCATCACATTATACACTGCTCGTTTCCAGGGGTTATGGCCACTGCTGCAGCACAGATACAAGGTGGCCCAGGAGCTCCTTCACATGCGTGCCTATGTGTCCCATTTTCTATAGTGTGCAAGCACGACCACCACTAATGGATTGAAGGGTGGTCGTAACCATGGAAACAGGCAGTGTATAATGTGATGGAAAAATGAATCCAGCCAGCAAAGGAGGCAATATGGACAATCACAATACATTAGTAAGTGCCTTGTATGAACTTTCTCTACATGATAAATGCCATTTGTTGAAGTGAAAAGGCACCGTTATAGAGACTCTCTGCTTTGGACAATCTCTACTTGTTACAAAGGTCCCTCTGCTGGGATCTCTTGTGATCAGCTTTAATCCGTGAAGAAACCTGGCAGAAAGTGTTAAGTTTCCTCACAGTGCCTCCACTGGGGAAATTAAGAATTACACTGTTCCAGCTTAAATTTACAAACAGGGAATGAAGGAAGAAAAAGAGCATGATCTCCGTTGAGTTTGTCCTTCCATTGCTTCCTTTTAATTTCTCTTTTAGGAGAGATGCATGTTTCTCCAGGTAGGTTTACAGTCACTTACTGTAGATTTACCAACCCCGTCTGCTGGAAGTTTGCCCCAAGAATCTGTTACTCTTTCTGTAAATTGATATTTTCGGAGTTGTCTGTGTAATGCAGGACAGGACAGATCCTCGAGAGTGAGGTTCAGAAAGACCCCGCCACCACCACCACCAGTCATGAGAACAGGGGTCCTGAGTGCCTCCCTATGAATAGAAGTGGCGGTCCATTGCACACACTCACTGTCACTACATTAACCCCTATAGGGTTGTTGGGGAAAGCCAAACACTCTACATAAGTGGGGTTCCTGAAGGTTGAACTTACATCCAGCACACAGTGATGGCTTATCATAAGGAAAGCCCTGTTAGTGGACAATATGCATTAAAGGGAATGTATAGTCTACAATTTTTTTTTTTTTACAACTGAAATCGGATACGGAAATATATTCTTTTAATCTAATCTAATTTTCTGATTTTAGATTTTTATTCTACTTTTAGTACATTATTATGTAGCCACTTTCCCCCCAGCTGATACTCTGTTAACAGCAGCTCAGAAATTTGCTTTATAGCAGTCACATGGTGAAATTAGTGTCAAAAGGACACATGGCTTCTATCAGAGAGTTTTGTGGGCATGGTCTGAGATTTGTGCAGAGGTCATTTGTTATGAGGGGGAGGAGGTGAGCTGAACCATCACCTATTGTATGGGGTGGCGCCTGTGTTATCTGATTCCTGCTTTATAATGTAATGTTACAGTGACAGCCCAAGGTTGCCGCTGTGTCACTAACCGATCCCATGTTTCTCTATCCTGGTAGCACTGACCCACTTCTTCCTCTTCTTTGCCAAGGTTGCTCTGTTCCTTCATTGCCAGCCAGGCTACTCTTCCTTTGCTGTACGGCTCGCACACTCCCTCTGGCCAGCATGCATGTACCCTAATCTGTTCCAGCCTATGGCTGGCTACCTTGGGGTACCTTTTTCTGTGGGAAGGTGCCTGAGCAATAGGTTCCATAGCTTACTAAGTTTCTGCAAAGGATTTTTTACATGTTTAATTGATTCTGACGCTCCCCTGCCCAACCCTGCATATGCCCAACCTCGGTATTGTACCTTTGCTGCCTGCCCTTACCTTGGACCATTTACTATATAGCATATACTCCACCTGCCCTGACCTCAGCCTGTCCTTGACTACGTCTTTGCCCAACCCCTTAGTGCTCTGCACTGGTGCCTCTGAGCCCATGGGTCAACTGTCAATCATACTAGGTGCACTGCAGCCTTGTGATTCCCCTGCAGTGAAGTCCAGATCCCTGTACAGGGGGTTAAAGAGTAAAAAACAAGGGTCTGCCAGGAAAATGCCCTTAGGAGTAACTGAAAAGTCAAATCTGTTGATTAACACAGTGGTTCCATACCCTCTATCCTTCTGTACCAGTCTGTAACTTGTCTCGTTCATGCTTAAGGCAATTGCCTGTATTATGTATGTGCACCGCTTATGATATGTACAGCGCTATGGAATGAATGGCGCTCTAAAAATAAATAATAATAATAATAATAATACCCACCACTGTAACAGGTATCACCTGTCATTGTGATCCTGTCTGCTATAATGATAAGACGACTGATAATAACTGATCTCTACAGAACAGGAAGTTTCAGCTTATTGCTCAGTGTGGAAAAGTAACAATTTAAGGATTTTTTTTTTCATGTAGATAATGACATGGAATTTCACTTATAGAAATACTGCCAAGGAGCAGTAATACTCATCTTCTTCCCCAGTGCACTCCCGATCATTAAAGACAGGGAAATAAAACAATAAATCTGAACTGTCACTTTTAAGCAAAATGCGAAACGAACACGGCCGGTATCCGTGTTTTGCGGATCTCCAATTTGCGGACGGCAAAACAGGCTACAGTCGTGTGCATGAGCCGTTATGGGGGAGAAAAAAACTGAATGGTGATAGGTGACCTGTAAGGAAATAGTGAAAAAGTAAAGGACACTGAATAGCTTTCTGAACTTAACCACCCCCCCCCCTCCCAATACCTGGGCACCTCACAAACATTGTACTTATCTCACTGCCCTGCACCCACATCACTTCTGAAGCCCGCATGGCCACCACTGCATCTCCCCATCACGTGGATCAAAACTTCTGCTGACAGGGGGGTGGTGGTGGTGAGCCAATAGCAGGCCACGACAGGAAAGAGCCGACATAGCATCACGGGTGACGCTAGGGAGGCTTGTTCCCGTCGCGGCCTACTATTAGCTAATTCCTCCCTCCCGTCGCTGGATGTTTTGATTTGTGGAACAGGGAGATGCGGCCATGAGGGCAGCAGAAGTGTTGCGGGTGCCGGGCAGCGAGGTAGGTACAATCTGTGTGAGGGGCCTGGGCATTATAGGGGTTGGTTAACCCTTTTAACCCCTTAAGGACACATGACGTACCGGTACGTCATGGTGTAAATAAGCCATTTTTTGGCACCTTACATCACTAAAAGTGTAATACAAAGCGATCAAAAAGGCGTATGCCTCCCAAAATAGGGTGTATGCCTCCCCCAAACCGCCATCTCATCCCGCAAAAAATGAGCCCCTACGTAAAACAATTGGCCAAAAAATAAAAAAAACTATGTCTATCTGACTAAAACATGATTTTTTTTTTTCAAAAATGCTTTTTAGTGTTAAATGTAAAAAAAAAACTAAAAAGTAGACATATTGGGTATCTCCATGTCCGTAAGAATTTGCTCTATAAAAATATCACATGACCTAACCCCTCAAGTAAACACTGTAAAAAAAATTAAATAAAAACTTTGTCAAAAAGCCATTTTTTTGTCACCTTACATCACAAAAAGTGTAATAGCAAGCGACCAAAATGTCATATGCACCCCAAGATAGTGCCAATCAAACCGCCATCTCATCCCGCAAAAATTGAGCCCCTACATAATACAGTCGCCCAAAAAAAAAAAAAAAAACTATGACTTTCAGAATGTGGAGACACTAAAAAATATTTTTTTTCAAAAATGCTTTATTATGTAAAACTGAAACAAAAAACCCCAAAAAGTAGTCATATTTGGTATTGTCACGTCCGTAACAACCTGCTCTATAGAAACAGCACACAATCTAACCTGTCAGTTCAACAATGTAAATAACAAAAAATAAAAACGGTCCCCAAATAGCTATTTTTTTGCAAATTTTCCATTTTAATCCATTTTTACAGTAACAAAGCAAGGGTTAACAGCCAAACAAAACTCAATATTTATTGCCCTGATTCTCTTGCTTGCATAAACACCCCATATGTGGTCGTAAACTGCTGTATGGCCAAACGGCAGGGCACAGAAGGAAGAGAACGCCATATGGTTTTTGGAAGGCAGATTTTGCTGGACTGGTTTTTTGACACTATGTCCCATTTGAAGCCCCCCTGATGCACCCCTACAGTAGAAACTCCAAAAAAGTGACCTCATTTTGGAAACTACGGGATAAGGTGTCAGTTTTGTTTTATTATTTTAGGGTAAAGATGATTTTTGGTTGCTCTATATTACACTTTTTTGTGAGACAAGGTAACAAAAAATAGAAATTCTGAAATTTCATCTCCATTTGCCAATAACTCTTGTGGAACACCTAAAGGGTTAACAAAGTTTGTAAAACTGGTTTTGAATACCTTGAGGGGTGTAGTTTCTTAGATGGAGTCACTTTTATGGAGATTCTACTCTAGGGGTGCATCAGGGGCTTCAAATGGGACATGGTGTCAAAAAACCAGTCCAGCAAAATCTGCCTTCCAAAAACCATATGGCGTTCCTTTCCTTCTGCGCCCTGCAGTTTGGCCATACAGCAGTTTACGACCACATATTGGGTGTTCGGGCAAACTGCAGAATCGGGGAAATAAATATTAAGTTTTGTTTGGCTATTAACCCTTGCTTTGTTACTGGAAAAAATGGATTAAAATGGAAAATTTAAAAAAAAATTGAAATTCTGAAATTTTATCTCCATTTGCCATTAACTCTTGTGGAAAACCTAAAGGGTTAATGATGTTTGTAAAATCAGTTTTGAATACCTTGAGGGGTGTAGTTTCTAGAATGGGGTCATTTTTGGGTGGTTTTATTATGTAAGCCTCACAAAGTGACTTCAGACCTGAACTGGTCCCTAAAAAGTAGGTTTTTGAAAATTTCTGAAAAATTTCAAGATTTGCTTCTAAACTTTGCCTTGTAACGTCCCCAAAAAATAAAATGGCATTCCCAAAATGATCGATACATGAAGTAGACATATGGGGAATGTAAATCAATAACTTTTTTTGGCGGTATTACTATGTATTATAGAAGTAGAGAAATTGAAACTTTGAAAATTGCACATTTTTCTAAATTTTTGGTAAATTTTGTATTGTTTTATAAATAAAAATGAAATTTTTCGACTTCATTTTACCAGTGTCATGAAGTACAATATGTGAGGAAAAAACAATCTCAGAATGGCCTGGATAAGAAAAAACGTTTTAAAGTTATCACCACATAAAGTGACACTGGTCAGAATTTGAAAAAATGGCCTGGTCCTTAAGGTGAAATAGGGCTGAGTCCTTAAGGGGTTAAGAAAAATGAACAGACTCATGGAAAATCCATTAGACTTAGAATATTGCACTGAAGGTCACTTCACTGAGTGATTTATATACAGTGCATCTGAGTAACCCGGCATGGGTATATAGAGCGGACAAAAAAAAACATTCAACCAGATAACACTGGGAATTTCTAGGCATAAAGCTTAAAATAGCTTGTGCTTTCCAATCAAGGTCATACCTAGCCCACCAGAGGAGGAGCTCAGAGCTGCTGTAGATTTCAGTCAATAGTTAATCTGGTTTATAACGTAGATAAAGATAATTGAGCTGGGTCCGGTGGGCCTGCCAACACCCCACATTCGACATGCCCCCTTTTTATAAAATTGGCGAGGGTGGTGTAAAATGCCAGTTGAGACGAGAAAAGTCGCAATGGCATTGAACTTTTTAAAGCCAAAAACCAGCGAACCAGCGTAGGGGGAATAATGAATTCCCCCCCGTCCCCCAAATGTCTAGCAGAAGGAGGTGACTTTGTAGACAATCCATTCAATATGTCTTGGATATACAGTGATAAAGATTATTATGCAATGAAAAATGAATGTAACTGTTCTGTATAGATGGAGGGTGACCATCAGAGTAACTTCCTATGTGTCCAACAAACCTCGTCTCACATTTAATCCTATTGTCAAGAATTGCACAGTCTCTTACATGGCATGTGGGGTTCTATAGTTTTAGGGTTGAGGCACATCTAAAAATATCAATGGTGGGTGTCCTGTAATTGGGACCTCTGCCAATTCTTCGAATGAAGATATCCCAGCCTTCAGGTGAGCTTCTCACTTGGATATGTCCATATTTTGGGATGATCAAAAAATAAACCCATAGGTTGCACTCTAAAGATAGATTTGCATGAACATTCTTTACTTTATTGTAATCAGGGCGTTTCGGCGGTTGGATATTTCTACTTATGGAAATTTATAGGACGACAATCTTTAAAAAATGAAATTCAGCCACTTACGTGATTTATGGTCTAGTCGGTGCTGCCTGTATGGCTGTGTAAAGCACTGACATTATGATCTTTCAATACTGTTGTTTTTCTCTTTGAAAATTTCAATAAAAACCTATTGAATATAAAATGAAATTCAGAATTCCTATTACGTTTTTTTAGGACACAGTTATTTTTTAGCTTTTATTTTTTTTTAAACATAATTTTGTATTCATATTTTCCAAAGAAAAAGAAAAAAAAATAGAGACAATGTAGTTATTGGTACATTCAATATAAAGGTACAGATTGAGTCAGTGGTGTTTAAGGAAGGTGAATGGGAAAGGGGGGGAGAGGTCGAGGAGGGGGGTGAGATGGAGGGACATAGGATAATTATTAATCTGAAAGACAAAGTACCGGTTATACTTTATGAAAGGGAAATAGTGTAAGCTTTTTCATTACTGCCTTCAGAGAGCCATAACTTTTTATCTTTCCATAGAAGTAGCCATATGGTAGCTTGTATTTAGATTTTTTTATTGGCATCATTTTGTGGCACATACAGTATAATGTACTGAATAATTTTTATTATTGGGGAAGGATATAAAACTGCATTTCCGCCATTGTTAATTGTTTTTTTTATTTTTTATCCTGTTCACCATGCGTTTTAACGAACTTGTTAAATATGCTACAGGTCATTATTAGTGTTCAGCGAAATGAAGCATACGAATTGAAATTCAATCTGAAGTTTGGGAAAAATCAAATTGGCCGCAAAGCCGAATTTCCTCACGCATCGTGGTAACGAATCAGATTTTGGCTGCTGCACGTGAAAGATTTTATAAAAGGTTTTTCAAAAAGTCACACACATTCCAAAATGGAATCAATAAAAACTACAGATTGTTCGCAAAAAATGAGCCCTTACACAGCTCATAATACATAACTATAAAGTTAAAGAATGTGGTGATATGATTTTTTTTTTTTCAAAGTTCTAATTATTTTTACAGTATTTAGACATATAAAACCTATACATATGTGGTATCGTTGTAATCGTACTGACCCAGAGAATGAAGGGCACAGGTCAGTTTTCCCGCAAAGGAAAGACCGTTGGGACAAACCCTGTAAAACTGTGGAGGAATTGCTTTTTTTTACAATTCCACCCCATTTGGAAATGTTTTCCCGCTTCTCACTACATTGTATGCCATATTAAATGGTGGCAATAGAAAGTACAACTTGTATCGTGAAAAAACAAGCCCTTATATGGATATGTGAATGGAAAACTAAAAAAGTTATGGCTCCATAAAGACAGGGAAGAAAAATGAAAATGCAAAAACGAGAAAAAAAAACTCTGGTATCCTAAGGCCTCTTTCACACGGGCGTCACGTTTGACGCCCTGATCAGAGGCGGGTGGGTTGCGGGAAAATGCGCAATTTTCCCGCGCAAGTGCAAAGCGGTTTAATGCGTTTTGCACGCGTGTGGGAAAAATCGGCATGGTGATGGACCATGTGATTGGACCATGTGATGTGACGTCACCACAGGTCCTTTAGATGGCAGCTAATGCTTGAAGAAGACAGAAGAGATCGGCAACTACGCGATCAAGTGGCTAAGGTGAGTTAAGTTTTTTATTTTTAACCCCTTAATCCACATTTTACAAAGCATTCTTTATTGAGAATGCTACTATTTTCCCTTATAACCATGTTATAATGGAAAATAATAACGATCGGGTCTGTCTCTTAGCAACCATGCGGGAAAATCGCACTGCATCCGCACTTGCTTGCGGATGCTTCAGATTTTCCCGCAGCCCCATTAACTTCGATAGGACCTGCTTTGCGTGAAACACGCAAAATATAGAGCATGCTGCGATTTTCACGCAACGCCTAAGGGTTAAGTATAAGGTGTTTTGCTGTTCCCCAGAGTTCAGCTATAATCAGGAATCTGACAGGATGTGTGGAATTCTCCTGCACCGCCACTACAGGAAAACTGAAGCATTACACAGTGCCTACTTAAATCAATGGCTGTTTGTTGAAAAGTTCGATCTGCTGGGTCCTCCCAAAAAAAGAGACAATTTTTGTAACCCCTCACTTGCAGGATACAGTGCCTTTTGGTGCCCCACAACCTGGAATTAACATGGATTGTTTGAGGATTTGCATCATGTAATTTACAGAACGTGCCCTTAAGTGGCGAAAATTGGCTTCTGCCTCACAGGTTTTTTTTGCCTTCCTCTGGATCAACTTGTAGGAAACCGGCCGAACTGGATGGACAAATGTCTTTTTTCGGTCTTAAATACTATGTTACTATGCCCACAACTTTGAAGATGTTTGGTTTTATTTATTAACTAAATGTGCATAACTATTCACCTCCCTAAAGTCAATACTTTGTAGAGCCACCTTTTGCGGCAATCACAGCTCCAAGTCGCTTTGTATAAGTGTCTAAAGATTGAAAGGAGAAACCTGCACTAAGTGGTGCACGGTTTCTGGCATTCGCGCTAGCCTGGATTTGTGGATTTTAAAGTCCTGTATATGAATTAAATATATGCGTTTGTGTAAGTATCCGTGTTACCTGGAGTTCTCGACGCTGGTGCCGCTTCTTTTTCTTTTTCTTTCTCTTTCTCTTTCTTCTTTCGATCTTGATCTCCTGTTCGGACGCTCTACCTGCTAGCGTGGCGGCGCCCCGGCCGGTAGCGCAAGCACACGTGAGGGAGCTGGTTGCTTGGAAACCTGAAAAGCTAAGTGACGTCACAGCTTGTATGGAAGCCTGAAAGGGTCTTGTTCCTCCAACGCGTTTCTGAGCCTAAACGGGCTCCACAAATCCAGGCTAGCCACTCACCAGCGCGAATGCCAGAAACCGTGCACCATTTAGTGCAGGTTTCTCCTTTCAATCTTTAGAGTATTACCTCCCACACGGCCAGGACAGTAGGCCGGGCAGGCATCCAGCAGCGGGCACTTGTTCGGGCGTGCATGCTTGAACAGATGCAGTAGTGGAGTGGGAGCGCAAGTGTGTAACTCCTCCCCGCTTTGGATAAGTCTCTGTGAGCTTGCCACATGGAATTTTTGCCCATTCCTCCTTGCAAAATAGCTCCAGCTCCTTTAAGTTGGATGGTTTGTGCTTGTGAACAGCAATCTTTAAGTCTGACCACAGATTTTCTATTGGATTGAGATCTAGGCTTTGACATTCCAACACATTTACATGTTTCCCCTTAAACCACTCAAGTTTTGCTTTAGCAGTGTGTTTGGGGTCATTGTCCTGCTGGAAGGTGAACCTCCGTCCTAGCCTCAAATCTCACACAGAGTGGTCCAGGTTTTACTCTAGAATATCCCTGTATTTAGCACCATCCATCTTTCCCTCAACTCTGACCAGATCTCCAGTCCCATCCCAACAGCATGATGCTGCCACCCCCATGTTTCACTGTGGGGATGGTGGTCTTTGGGTGATGTGATGTGTTGGGTTTGCGCCAGACATAGCGTTTTCTTTGATGGCTGAAAAGTTCTGTTTTAGTCTCCTCAGACCAGAGCACCTTCCTCAATACATTTTAGAAGTCTCTCACATGCCTTTTCGCAAATTCACAACGTGCCTTTTTGTTTTTAGCTGAAAGTAATGGTTTTCTTCTGGCCACTCTGCCATAAAGCCCAACTCTATGGAGCATACAGCTTATTGTCGTCCTATGTACAGATCCTCCAGTCTCTGCTGTGGAACTCTGCAGCTCCTCCATGGTTACCTTAGGCCTCTGTGATGCCTCTCTGATTAATGCCCTCCTTGCCCGGTCCGTGAGTTTTGGTGGGCGGCCGTCTCTTGGCAGGTTAGCTGTTGTGCCATGTTCTTTCCATTTGGTTATGATAGATTTGATGGTGCTCCTGGGGTTCATCAAAGATTTGGATATTTTTTTTATAACCTAACCCTGACTTGTTCATCTCAACAACATTGTCCCTTGCTTGTTTGGAGAGTTCCTTGGTCTTCATGGCAGTGTTTGGTTAGTGATGCCTCTTGCTTAGGTATTGCAGCCTCTGGGGCCTTTCAAAAAAGGTGTGTATATGTAATGACAGCTCATGTGACACTTAGATTGCACACAGGGGAACATCATTTCACTAATTATGTGACTTCTGAAGGTAATTGGTTGCACTGGAGCTTTTTATGGGCTTCCTAACAAAGGGGGTGAATACATACGCACATGCCAATTTTCTGTTTTCTATTTCTGAACAATAGATTTATTTATATATTTTTCTAATTTCACTTCACCAACTTAGACTATTGTGTTCTCATCCATCACATAAAATTCAGATTAACAAAACATTGAACTTAAGGCTGTAATGTAACAAAATACGAAAAAAGTAAAGGGGGGGGGGGATACTTTTGCAAGGCACTGTAAATGTTCAGTCACTCTACATTTCCCAGTTGCATTCAACTAGAAACATCTAAAAAATACTAATAAACTTTGATGTAGATATAGTGGCGATTATTAAAAGTGAAAGATTTCTAAGAGAGCAAAATAAGCCGTGTGGCGTTCTGCTAAGTGGATATAAAATATATGCTATATCCTGCAGATTTCAAGTGCAATATATTAACGGTGGAACATTTTCTTCTACCTGGAACAGATTTTCTTACTTAGTAACATTAGGCATCAAACATTCAGAATAACAGGGAAGTCGGTTCTCTATTTTCATACTGAAGGAATCAGGAATGGGTTTAGTCGCTGAGAAGTGACTCATTATTCTCCCTGTTCCACTGCATGGGGTCATTAAGTGTATGACCTGAAGCTTTTTGAATGGAAGAAGTTTACGACAATGATGAAACTTTCTGTAGGTGAGAGAACGATTAGATGAAATCAAGATAAAGTGAACACAACATCAGCACACCAGACAATGAATCCATTACCAAAAAGTGCGCGCCTAGGGAGCAGAGCTTTCCGTTCATTCTGTATTACCAACTGGAGGATATGTACGCCTCTCTTGTATATAGGTGGATTCTGTAGCCGCAGATCACTACCTCATTTGATCTCTTTGAACAAAGGGATATTCCAGTTACTAAAATGTATCCCCTATCTCAGGGGTGCACAACCTGCGGCCCGGGTGCCACATGCGGCCCTCGATACCATTCTGTGCGGCCCCCAAACATCTGGTAAAAGACATGTAGGTCTATGTCTTATGGCTTCTTACATGTATCTTTTATGAATTCTCCTACTACATGGGGAACTGTATAACTAGACATTCATAGTAAATACTGTATGTTCAATATGGCAAAAATACAGTATTTCAGTTGGTAATACCCCTTTAAGTTTTACTTTCGGCGCTTGGAATTGGTTCAGGTTGACAATGTGGCCCCCAACCAGAAAAGGTTGTGCACCCTTGCCCTATCTCATAGCAGCTGGACATCCACCAATCCAAAGAATGGTGGTCCCGTACTCCAGTCCTAATGGAGCAGGAGGTCGCGCATACACCCTGATGCTTCATTCATGCTCTATGGGACTGGCAGAACTAGCTGAGCACTTCGGCCTTGTACCTCTTACAATGAAAACCGTATCCTGTACAGTAACTGTTGCGATGGGTTACAATGTTTCGGCCATACCACCTAGCTGATCTGTAATGTGATAGATGCTAGAACATGCCAGCATTACTACAATGTTATGTTTAGGTATGTTATTGGAAATCATAATACTTGTGTGTGCCATGCAACTTGTACCCATGATGATATGCTATGTTGTGATTATATGTGATTTACTATGTACTGCACCTTTAAGATGCTGTGAGACGTCACTGAGGGAATGGTAAAGGTATGTGCACTAATGTGAATGAGATATGCTGTAATTATTGAGACCATGGCAAGAATGTATAGTTATGACTTTACAGACCGTGACATTCTGGGGAATTCATATACCTGGGGAAGGATGTGATGGACATTGCAAAGAGTGCACTGAATGGCAAGAGAAAACACCTTATAATTGTATAATTGCACAGAATATATATACACTATACTGCACTGTATAATGTAATTAAAAGGATTCGCCCACTTTTGACAATTATTACTACTAGCAATGCCCTACAGGTACTATTGTACTTGCCACCTTTTTGTAACAAAAAATACCCCTAAATTAACATGGATAAAAGGGGGCATGGCTTATTACTGATTACAATGGTTTGATTGGTTTATTTTTTTATTATGTTGATCCTTGTTGGGGACTACCCATATGTATTTTAACATTTATTAAAAGGGTTATCCAATACTATTAAACGTCCCCCATATGCCCGGGCCCCTCACAATAAATATACTTACCTGGCTTCCCGCGCCACTCCTGGTCCCCGACTCCCCGCACTGCCGCTGAAGCAGCAGCGATGATGCGGGGACATGGAGGGGCGCAGGGAGCCAGGTAATTATACCATATTTTTCGCCCTATAAGACGCACCTGCCCATAAGACACACCTAGGTTTTAGAGGGTGAAAATAGGAAAAAAATATTTTGAACAAAAGGTGGGGTTAATGAATCATATTAAACCCAATCTTGCTGGCTGCCTGGTACATATGTTTTTGCCTGCCTGTGCCTGTGATACCTGCTGGCTGTTGCTGGGTGCAGTGCACACTGTGGGGCTGGGGCCCGGGCTGATACTGAGGAGGACAGGACAGTCAGGAGGGAAGGATGCTGCTGCTGCTGTTCATCCCACTCACAAGCTCAGACAGCGTAGCAGTTTATTCCCTCCCCCGGCCCTCCTCCTCCTATAATTATCGGCTTATTCATTGGTGGGAGTGGCGCGGGCAGCTTCAGAGCCCGCTGTTTTCATTGGGGCAGTGCCAACTGCATCATAGGAAGGAGGGACTCCCTCCCTCCTTTTTCACTGTGCAGGGGAAGTGAAAATGAAGGGTGCCGAGCAGCGCACCGCCCACATCCTCAATGCTGCAGATGGGCAGGAGCGCTGCCTGCCAGGCTGTCCCTTTATCCATGCAACATAGAAGCGCCTTCCTCAGCAGGTACGGTACACGTCAGGATCGATGTCCGGTACATCGCAGGCTGCTGTACCTGCCACAGGCAAAACACCGGCCATTTTTTTTTCCTCCCACTGTATTCGTCCTATAAGACACACTATCATTTTCTCCTCACTTTGGGGAGGGGGGGAGTGCGTCTTATAGGGCGAAAAATATGGTATATGGGGGACATTTTATTGTATTGGATAACCGCTTTAAGTCTCTGTTAAAGTGGTCTCTGCCGGGTCTCAAACTCACAACCTTCTGTATTAAAAGACAAGGCAAAGACTCTAACCACTGAAATATAAAACTCAATGCTCGCAAATGGAAGATTGTGTAGGCTAAAAACCTCAGTAGTATTTTTCCCATTTGTTATGTATTCATATATACAATGTACTGGAATCTAAAAAAAAATATTTTTTTCCCCTGTCAGGGATACATTTGTGCTTTTATATTTTGTTCAGTCTCTGCCAGGTTGCAAACTATCGACATTTTGCCCTGAAGGCATGGACTCTAACCATTGAGCTATAGGGCTTAATGCTAGTAAATAGAAGATTTTCTATGACTCAAAACCTCAGTAGTATTTTTCCCATGTATTATGTATTCACATATACAATGTACTGGAATATACAGATATACCGGTATCTCTAAATAAACCAGGAGATTGCATGGGAGTTTTGTTTCTATATATGCCAGGACATTTTATATTTTTTTAGCAATAAAAAAAAAATGGAATTTAAAATAGATCACAGACAGTAATCTAAAAACTATCCATTATAGGAGAGTAATTAAAATAATGGAAGCACCATGTCCATCAAATTACATAAATGGACATGCACACGTCCATATACATTTTCGCGGTCCGCGGTGAAGATATGGAATAGGAGTGTTTTGCATGCCTCATGGCTAGTAGCTGGTCGGAAAATAGTAAGCTGAGAAGCTGCTGCTGGAGACAAATCCAGTGTTTATTCCTGTGAGAACTAGCGGAGGAGATTGCTACTGGAAAGAAGGATACAACACCTCAGAGGAAAGCTAGGACAATAGAAATTGAATAAAGCAGAGGGTTGGGAGCAGGAGCTAAGAGGTAAAGAGAAGCCTTGTAGTCCATGCCTGCTGAAAGCAGTCAAGGCCTGTAAAAGATACAGTCCTGTAACAGAGTCCATCTAGCCTATGATAAAATATTGAGTGAAAGACTATGTGCAATACTGTCTGTTGTCATGCAGAGATACTGTCACTCATTAATTTGTGTGCAGTGTTGGTGAAATGAGATACTGCGCCCTAGGACTGTGTTTCGATAGGCAGAAATACTGCAATAGATAAGAGAGTGCACAGTGCTTGTGCAGTAGCCAGGTTTGGGGTGGCCCCAATGCTGTACTGGGTTCCCTGGATATTATCATAGTGTCACCACTTGTTTCCGCTCTCCGGAAGGGATGGTAAGGCATGGTGCACTCCAATGGGAAAGTCCAGAGAGTCAGGGTCTGCAGTAAACCTGTGTGCTTCTTGACTGGAGGAACTTATGTGCAAAACAACAGGTGAGTAGGGGTAGACTGGGAACTTAAAGTGGTCCTGGAAAAAATACTAAAAGTGGTCCTGTTTTGTAGTCAAGTCCAAATTGATGAAAGGCAGGGCAAACACAAGTAGGTAGGCCAGCAATACCATATTGCGGCACATTATACCACACTAACAAAGCGAAATACCACAGTCCATCACAAAATACTGCCGTCAGCAGCACAAAATACATCCCGAAAAACTTGCACTGTCCTGCCATGAGAAGGGCTCAGGTGCCCCCTGGGCATCGGCCCATTGGGAAATATCCCTCTAATGTCTATGGCCAATCCGCCCATACAGGTGAGGAACTAAGCTGGCTTGTTCAGTCTTCTCCTGGGCAGAAGATGGTTTCATGCTGCGGAAAAGCCTGAGATAGTTCCCCCTCTCTCTCGCAAAAGGCTGGTACCCTGGCCAAAGGCTGGTGTCCAGTGTCTGTGGCTGAGTTTTCCAGCTGGAGCCCTGGTCAATGGGCTGGTAAGCCAAGGTCTGTGGCTCAGCATCCCTATCTCAGCATCTTCTAGTCACTCATGCAGTCTGGCAGAGTCTCTTCTACTAAACACTAGTCCATGCAGACCTCTAGGGGCTCTGACTGATACTAGCTGAACTAGAACCTTCTAGTGGGAGGGGTGGAGTGAAGAAGCACAGCCTAAACAGAAACAATGTTACAATTTCAGTCTGTCATACACTTGTATAGGACTTAAATGCAAGTCTATGGGAATGACTCAGCAGTTTTTCCAGACATAAACAAGTCTTCAAATGAAAAATGGAGACAGCACATCCTGTTAAGGTGGTTTTAATCCAGATGCAACAGGACGTGCTGTCTCCATTTTATTTTTTAACTTGGATTATCTGTTAATTTTTGAAAAGCTTACCACTTTCCAAGGAGACGTGCACCCACCATCTACTTATAAGTTGTGCTGCCCACCTCTTTATTTATTATAAACAACTCTATAGACATAAACGACAGAGCTAAACCAGACCATTAGAAGGTAAGTGTGTCTGTTTTTTTCCCTCCAAAATTTTGCATAGGTAGAACATCATAAAGTCTCTCAGTATTAGCTATCTGTGCATTAACCCTTTCCACAGTGCAGTGCGTCTATAGTGTAATAACAGTGCAACTGGTCAGGATATATTGCAATAAACATATAAATGCGGGTCTGCAAAACATGGGCACCAGCCATGTGAACTCCACATTGCGCAGTCCACCATCTGTAATGTGCGGTGAAAGATAGAACATGTTCCATCTTTTGCAGAATGGAATGATGGAACCAGGTGCTCACGGAAGGGCTTCTGTGAGCTTCCATGGTCTTCCCGGGTCCATGCTTCCTCTCGGCAAAAGATAGGACATGTACTGTTTTCGCTGCATCTTACGGATTGCGGACCTGTTGAAGTTAATGGGTCCACAGCACAATGCAGAGTTCACACGCCAGTGCCAATGTTTTGCGGACAACAGATTATAGCCTGCAATACAGGCATGTCGGCACCACGGCCATGTGAATGTGGCCTAACTTCTAAACCACCCTAGACCTTCAGGGGCATTATATATTCACCAACAACCACCCTACTGGATATCACCATTAACCCTTTCATCACTCGAGACCAGCAGAGATACAGTATCCACCAAATGACTCTACGACCACCAGGAATATTACGGGAATATCGCCCAATGTATACATGTGATATAGTGCATGCATTACACCTAGCAGTTCCTGTTGACAAAGTGAGTATAAAGGAGGAATATTTTGCTGACTTTATTGTAGATAATGACATGCTTGGACCCCCCCCCCCCCCACCCCATTAATAATGTGTAACACTGCATAATGCTTTTACATTTACACCTGCATCCCAGTACTGGACTGCAGTGACAACAGCCCATGGAAATTCTCCAAAAGCAACACCTCCACCGCATGTATAAATTGCTTTTTCGCTTGCCTACAACCGAATTCATTATGCAGCAAAAAAATGCAAAGTCATGTCTGCAGTAGTACGGGAAGGACGCATTAATACTGCATATATCAACATATCATAAATTCTTCCTTCTTCAGTGACTTGTCTGCCAGAGTAACATATGAAATGGGCCACCAGCTGAAAAGAATTACAATTACAGAACATGAAGTCATTACCATGCACACATTGTAATACAAGATCAGTAATGACAGCCATCGTTGGAAGAGCTCGCAGTGTGTTGGGGCATATCATTTGCCCTGTGTGTTGGTTTTCATGTTTTTTTTTTTATGTTATTGTTTTTAGTTTTCTCTTCGCATGAAAATAAATCAATTTTTACCCCGTGTCAGTTGCCTCTTTATAGTTCTGTAACAAGGTGTACTTTTGTACGATTTTAATCTGCATACGTTCAAGACGGCAAAGCTTTTTCGAAATCATTTTTTAATGGCATTGCAATTTATAGACAGTAACTAATTTCAAACTTCATAGCACTTGGCTTTTATGATTATTTCAAATCATTTAAATGCAAATGAATTTCCATAGAGAGAAAACATCAATGCCCTTGAGTGGCAACTTGTAATAGACCTGCAAGCTAAAATCACAGCCAGAATTTGAAACCGTCTGATAAGGTTTGACAGGAGGTCTGTATAAAAATGTTTGCCCAAATCCAATTTACATTTCATTTCACATAGCATTCTATTTGCCCATTTTGTCACTTCGATATATCTTATTTATTTAATCATACTCTGAAATCCAATCTTCAATCACAAATACATATGGATTTCAGACAGACATAAAAATCACATGTATAATGGATTCACGGCAACGGGAGTATTAATGTCTCAGGAAGCAGAAAGTGACTGTAAGTTATAGCAGCTATTAATTGGATTAATCTACAGGGTTTCCATATAATGTGATATGTGTTTCCCTAGAGTTTTATTTATTGCTACCTATGATTTAGTTAAATAAACAGATAAATTATTAAAGGGGTTCTCTGGGAGTAAAATATTAATGACTTATCATCAGGATTGGTTATCAATATCTGATCGGTTTGGGGGCTGACTCCCATCACCCCCAACAATTTGTAAAAAAAAAATATTTTACGCACTTACATATTCCTAGCGCTTTACAGGCATTGTCAAGCTGTCTCCAATGGGGCTCACAATGTAAGGTCCCTGTCTGTATGTCTTTGGGGTATGGGAGGAAACCCGCATAAACACGGGGAGAACATACAAAATCAATGCAGATATTGTCCTTGGTCAGATTCAAACCTAGGACCCCAGTGCTAACCACTGAGCCACCGTGCTGCCCAGTAAGGGCTTCAGCCTTTTCCTAGGCCAGTGTCATCACGTTCGTTGGTCACATGGCTTATGTGCCTCTCAATCCTATTCAAGTTAATGGTCCTGGGCTGCAATACCAAGCACAGGCACTATACAATGTATGGAGCTGTGCTTGTTATGCTGTGAGAGGCTGCAGCGCTCATCGGAGCACCATGGCTTCTTCAAACAGCTAGGGGTGTCAGGAGTCGGACCAATCCAACATTAATGACCTGTCCTGAGGATAGGTTATGAATATTGTATTCACAAGACTGAGCAACTGAAAATGAAAGAAGTATTTAGATCAATGGTCCCCAACCAGTGGCTTAGGAGCCACATGTGGCTCTCAACACCCTGTTATATGGCTCACCTTGAGTCCTGAGTTATGACCATGTGCACCAACCATTGACAATATTTCAGACATATACTAAATATTAACAGTGCCAACTTGCATTGTATTATTCAAGTTGCAGACTCCGCAAATGTGTGATTTCTTGTTTCTTCATATTTAATATGTCTCTCCTCCATTTTTAAGTTGAGTATGGTTGTCAATCATAACTTAAATTTGACTGTAGTGTACAAGATACAAAAGGTTGGAGATATCTGATATAGATCATACAAATCAATGATGGAGTGAGAGAACATGGTAGGAGTATAAATAGCACCTAAATGCCTCAGAGTATAAGCCAGGTTCTTTGGATCCACCAGAGGAAATTTTGATGGCCTAGAATATCAAACCATAAAAATAGATCTAAGAGACAAGTAATTTGCTCTAAAGAGTTGCCTTCTACTAAACCTTTGTGGACCAATGTTATATCAGAGCTGGAGCCCACCAAAGGATCTTCTGGCTATCTGGTGGACCAGTCTGACCTTGTCCCTAGAACAAATGGATATTCAATTTTAATTCCATCTAAGGTGTAATCTTTGCACACTCTGATTACATAACCATCAAAGATGTATAGGCTATTTGTGAAAACACACCGTGGCTGTGCACCATTAGCGGTTCAGATCCTGTTGCTACTGGAAGATCTTCATTTTTACTGCTGGGCCTGTAAAACCTTCCAAGAAAGAAGAAGCAATACTCAGTGGATAGCTATAGCTAAATCGTGAGAGAAATCATAAAGCGGAACAGCTGTAGATCAGAACATTGCGACTTGTCCGATGTAGAGGCATAACAGCAACTTTCTAGACCCCAATCCAATATCTATAATAGGTTCCTCGAATCCTCAATTTTCAATGTCATTTATAGTAATTTAAAGGGGTTGTTTCACGAAGCATATTTTACATTTTTCAAACCAGCACCTGGATCCAAAATAACAATTAAATGCGCCATTGCGGTACATGGAAAGCGACAGCTGTTTTGTGCACTTGCAATTCTCTAGGTCTTTGGAAGAGCAAGTGCGTGAAACAGCCATCGCATTTCCATGTACCCTGCGTCCTATATCGCAATGACGCTTTTAATCGTTATTTTGGAATAAAGAAAATTTTTAGTGATGACTGGCGATCTTTTTTCTAGATTTACTATCACCAGCCATATGTTCTGTTAGAAGCTGTGGCAGTTAGGGTGAATTCACATCACCATTTAGCTTTCCGTTCTTCTGCTCCGTCAGAAGAAGAGAGACAGAAAAAAAAAACAGTATCCTGTAAAAAAAAAAATGTTCCTGCTGCATCAGTTGTCATCCGTTTGAGCCATTTCTGTCTGAGATCCATTTTTTTTTGGGACGGAAACAAAAGTACTGCATGCAGGACTTTTTTCCAGTCTAAAAAACGAGAAGGTGAGCCCCTTGAGAAATACAGCCGTATCCTCCTCCCTGTACCGATGGTATGGATTTATATTCCAGACGAGAAACCAATACGGGGAGCACAGCAGGCGAACGGATGCCATCAATATGACCTACACAACCCACTAGTTATATAATAATGTCTAGACCGGTGAAAGGTCCTCTTTAAATAAGCATAACAATACAAGCAAACATAGATACAAAGATAGCAGGGTCCAGGAGGCTTATACAATGAGAAAAGAGACCGGCATAAAATAACACATGGTAAGGGCTCATGCACACGGCCGTTGTGCGGCTGTTCCGTGCATTGGGGATCGTGATTTGCGGTCCCCAATACACGGGCAACATCCGTGCGGCGGCCAGGACGGATCATGACCCATTTAACTTGAATGGGTCCGTGATCCGTCCGCACCGTAAAAAAATAGAACATGTTCTATTTTTTCGCGGTGTGGAGGCACGGACAGAAACACCACGGAAGCACTCCATAGTGCTTCCGTGGGCTTCCAATCTGTGCTTCCGTTCCGCCGCAATATGGGCCGCTATACGGGCACGGCCAGGCAACGGCCGTGTGCATGAGCCCTTAGGCATCGCATAACCCGATGGCTTGGAGAAATCAACAAAATATACATGAGAAAAAACCTTGGCATATTGGAAGTTACTCTGGGGGGTGACTAACTGATAAAAGGTGCCACACTGAATAAAAAATTTGTCTCCTCTTGTGCCAAAAACTGGTATTGATGCCACATTTATTATGTGTTTTAGGCATTTTTACGCCCCACTAGATAAGGAGGCGTGACTTAGAGGAAAGGGACATGACTCATGCCATCAATAATGGTCCAAAATTGTACTAAAAGTTCTATGCATGTTTGAATGACATGTCATAAAAGTGAATTTTCAGAAATTTTCCTTACTAACCAGCATTCTGTTTAAATATGGACTGCAGATTCAGAGCTCAGCTGTATATTGAGATGGCTGGTGAGAAATACTGCATAACTATTAGCCATTGATGACCTCGTAGTACATTCTCTGGCCAGTCCTTTGTTACCCTGTGGTGTATACTATATATTCCACTCCCTGTTCTTGGTTACCCTTTGCATGTAGATAAATCATTTCCATCAGCCAGTAGTATGTACAGTATCATAAACCTCAACATTAATATGTCATGGGATATTTTATGACCTACTTCCAAACTACCAAAGAAGTCAGACACATTAGCATAAGCCCCATCCTCTTTGTTTTCTGTTCCGTTGGACAATAGTATAAAAAATGGAACGGTTGTATAAAATATTATAAAATGCCTGATTCCTGGATGGCCATTGATATACGCAGTGCTCACTCCTGGACGCCACCTCGCTGAGAATACAAAGGAAAGTCAGTGAACTGAAATATAAAGTTGACAGTGTTATTCAAGGTATAATACAAACTAAATGCCACAGTTGTGTATACAGTGTGCCCACTGGTATATAATTTGCCAACCACCTAGGGCTTAGTAATATGTGTAGAATGTTCTTTGATTATAGACGGCTGGGAGATTAAAGCAGAAGGTGAAAATGCTCGTCAAAAGTCAAGTTATTATAAACTATACTGACAATTTGCTTGCGAGCTCAACAGAATGGCTAATGCATTGTAAATACCTTTGGGGTATTGTCTAAGCTTGAAACAACTGTAGCAGATTCTAAACTGTGAAAAGCCTGCATGGGTTTTCAGCCTCTGGATGTAAAAAAAAAATATTCACATTCACTGACAGCAAGCAGAGATTTTAAATGGTCCCTGTCATTTCACACAGATTTGCATAAATCAATAGTACAGGTGAATTTAAGAAACTTTGTAATATATCTTACTAGAAAAAAAATCCTTATCAACCCCTTCCTCCTTTCCTAAACTAATTTTCTCTTTGAAATTTGTGATAAATCCATTTTGCTAAAACCAAGATAGGCTGCCTGCTCACTGAAGGATCAGATTACATTTTTTCCATAGAACTCTAAAAAGAGGGAAGAGGTGAGAGGACGTGCAGAGGGAAACAGTGAGACAAACAGCACAGACATGACTCAGCAAATTCAGCAGCCAATAGTGTTATATCTCACCTCAAAATGCTTTATTCACATCAGTACTGCTCAGTACTTCTCTATAGTGCCCTATATGCTGCTTCTGAGTGATTCTGAGTAAGAGAGAGAGTTAGAAAGCAGAATTAAGAATTAGATGCCAGACAGTCCTATAAGACTCAGATATAGTTCTATCACTCATTTATACACATAAGTCACCTGAAATCAGAGGAACATTTTAAACTGTAGTGCAACTAAAACATAACTTAAACTAGAAAACTGCAGAACTTTACATTTTAGAATAATAACGTTTTACTGCACAAAGTCTATGGGAGTTATTGGAGCGCTAGCATATAATATCATCCTGTCTGAAGAGAACATTTGGGGAAAAAAATCAAATCAAAGTGGACTGTAGCACCATGCGGAGGTCCATGAATATGTCAGCAGGTGACAAGTGTGACACCTCACTGCTGGCCCCTCAGATCTGGACTCACTGGAGTGAAGCTTCATCTCAGTAGGTTTGGGATGAGAACAGATGATTACGTTATTATTGGGCTGAATGTCAGTGCGGAGTTCAGGCTGTGACTATCGGGCTGTGAGGCGCAGTGTATTAATACTATTAATAAGTAAATGTCATGGATTTTAGCTGAAGATGTGGAATAATAGGATTTCCAGCGTTGGTGCCCTGATGTACATCACGAGGTATAGTAATTATTGCAATTAGCGATCGAGCCGGCTCGTTAATTGATCCCAGCTGTGATGTTCGTCATCTAAAAATACAGCACTGGATTGTTCCTGACATTTAATGTGACATTTTTAGTCCCCGACAGTAAAGGTTATTACAAAACTGCAGCAATGCAGAAGCAAAATGTATTCTTTATGCAATTTGCCAGCTTAGCCCTTACACCTACATAGGTGCATCCCGGTATTCTTCTCTAGGGAGAAGGACTCCATTTACTTTTCTAGATGGCATTTGGAGAACATCAATATAGTCCTTATATGATGCGGCTGTTAGCGTCAATCCTTAATTTTTTTTATTGTTACTGTTACTCTTCCTGGACGGGTTTCAATAAATTCAAATTGCGTGTTGGAATGATTGGTTCCAAATACAGATGAGCGAATCAATTTGTTCATCAAATAGAGTTCCTGAACAGCAAGGGACCGTCGCCGCTGCTCAAGAGGCTCCCGACTGCCGCTTGACTGACACTTCCAGGTAGCGGAACATGCACAATTGATATTCGGGGAGCAGTAGCAGAGCAGGCGTGAGATTGTCAAGGTCGGGCCAGATGTCCGGCGCTGTCAATCAAGCCGGAGAGTGGGGGGGGGGGGTTTAACCTCTTGAGCAACAGCAACTAGAGATGAACAAATCTATTAGTTCATCGCTAGTTCCAATTAAGCTGTATTATAACATATTATTCGGGCTTCAACATTTTTCTTGTCCATTTCTCTTAGTGTATAATCAAAGAGGTTGTCCATTTTGTACAATACCTAGCCGATCACAGAGTATCCATTTGCGGGGAGTGCCTGCGATCAACTGTAATTTGTGGGAGATTATGTTTAATTTCACTTCAGTGCCCCCACAGGAGAAAAGAATATTTACACAATTCCCGTTCATATCTGTAGGTTATTTGTGCAATGTAGGACAGGACAGGTCCTCCAGAGAGAGAGACACTCTCTAAGAGATGAGGATCATGAACAGAGGACACCCCCTTCCCTCCTTTCAATTCACAAATAGGGTATGGGCAAGGTTCTTTGTCAGGTAGTAAGGTACAAATACTGAATATATAGTGTTGTATACTTTATAGTATATATCAGGGCTGGCCAACCTGCGGCTCTCCAGCTGTTGTAAAACTACAATTCCCACTATGCCCTGCTGTAGGCTGACAACTGTAGGCTGTCTGGGCATGCTGGAAGTTGTAGTTTTGCAACAGCTGGAGAGGTGCAGGTTTACCATCTCAGGTATATAGTATACTATATCATACAGTGCACTTGGAAAGTCTTCAGACCCTTCAAAGTCTGATCCTGAGTGCACTAGACCTCAGACTGGGCTGAAGGTTCACATCCCAACAAGACAAGACAACATAGGAGTCGCTTAGGGACAACTCTGTGAATGTCCATGAGTGGCCCAGCTACAGCCCTGACTTGAACCCAATCAGACATCTCTGGAGAGACCTGAAAATGTCTGTCTACCAATGGTCCCCATCCAATCTGCCAGAGCTTGAGAGGATCTGTAGAGAAGAATGGCAACAAAAAAAAACAATCCTGGTGTAAAAACCTTGTAGCATCATACCCAAGAAGACTAGAGGCTGTAATCACTGCCAAGGGGGCTTCAACTAAGTCCTGAGTAAAGGGTCTGAATACTGTTAATGCAGGATTTTAGTTTTTCCTTTTCAATAAATGATCAAAGATTTCAAACATTCTGTTTTCACTTTGTCATTATAGGATATTGAGTGCAGATTGATGGGGAAAATTTGATTTTTTTTCTATTTTAGGACAAGATCACAACAAAACAAAATGTGAAAAAGGTGAAATTTTCTGAATGTGTTGTATATATCGTATATAGTATAATATATAGTATTACAGGTATATAGTATTATAGTATAAAAGCAAAAACAAACACAATGCAGGACTCTGCAAACACAAATAATAAAGTAAATACAATCGTGCCATACTCACTATAGAAGATGTACTAATGCTAATGCTACCTTATAAATGTGAGATTTTGGCAAATACATTTTGTACAAAATTATTTGTGCTCGTCCGCAGACAAAGAGATCTCTTTAAGACAACAACCTACACTAAGTGCTACCTCCTCTGGTGCCATACTGGCCTCCATTAAATTCAGGGATTCATGGTTCCACGTGCATGCTGATCCCACACTATATTATACCTCTTTTGGTACCACAATATCCTCCATTAAATTCAGAAAATGTAGGCCGCACATGCATGCTGAGCTCGCACTATATTATACCTCTTGTGGTGCCACACCATTGGCGGATCCAGGGGGGGGCAACGGGGCAATTGCCCCCCCCCCCCCCCGAGAATGTAAGATAAAGATTCCAATGATATCCCTCCCAGTCCCTTCTTGGCTGCCGCGGTGCGCACGCACCCACTATAGATTACCATACCTCCTGTGCTGCTGTGGGTGCGTGCGTCGCCGTAGGGCCAGGTTAACTGCCAGTGAGGGGCGGAGCCTGTCGGGACTTGGGAGCGGAGGCAGAGCAGAGAGCCTTGCGTGCACAGGCCTCGCACAGGCTCGGCTCACACTTGGAGAATGACGGTGGGAGTGGTTTAGTGGAGTTGCTGGGCGGCACGCAGTCAGTGTGAGCTGTGGAGAGAGCACAGCCACTGCTGTAAGATGCCTGCCCCGCTTGAGCTCCTGCGTCATCTTGCTGCCGCCCGCGCTTAACTTAAGGACTGTGAGGTGAGTTCAGTCGGATCCTAAGTATAATGTAAAAAATGAAGAATTTTAGGCTATTCCAATTTCAACAAATGTTGGTTATGCAGTATACAATATAAGTCTAGATTCTGCACAGTGCATGTGCTTCCATTGGGAGCAAGTTTTATAACCTCTTTTGCTTAATTTAACCCATTGTGAGCTGGAGTCCGAGACCGTGTAAATTTTACACAGTCTAGGACTCCAGCTCACATGGGAATAAGAAAAATATGTTATAAAAGTTGCTCCCAATGGAAGAACAGGCACTGTGCAGAATCTAGACTTGTATACTGTACATACCCAACATTTGTGGAAAATGGAATAGCTTAAAATTTAATATCCTTGAAAAACACAATGCTATTTACACGTCGGTAGTGTGTTAAGGATCCGCAAATTGTGGATCCGCAACACACCTTGCCGCCAGCCCCATAGAGATGCCTATACTTATACGCAATTGTGGACAAGTATAGGACATGCTCTATATTATTGCGGAGCCGCAGATCGGAAGATCGGCCGCGCGCTCCGGAAATGCGGATGCGGAGAGTACAGTGTGTGCTCTCCTCACAATCTGGAAGTGCCCCTCCCGAGACCAGGCTCTGGATCCGCCACTGTGCCACACTGGCCTCCATTATGTTCAGGAAATGCAGGTTCCACATGTATGCTGAGCTCACTCTGTATTTTACCTCTCCTGGTGCTGAATGGCCTCCAATAAATTCAGGGAGAGCAGGCCAAAGCTTTATACTTGCACTGATTAAAATCAGCCTATGAGAGGGGGAAAGGTTAGTTAGGAGTGCATGACCAATGGAGTCAACCACACCTCTAATGCAAACTGCAAAGAAAAAAATGGGGTTTAGTCAGCACATCCCAATCCGCAGGTGCACGTCGCCATGGCTGAAATCGCCAAAGTAAAAACGAGCAATGCAACAGCACTCTGCAGACACAAATTATAAAGTAAATACAATAGTGCCATACTCACTATAGAAAATGTACTAATACTAATGCTACGTTATAAATATGAGATTTTTGGCAAATACATTTTGTACAAAATTATTTTTGCCTGTCCACCAATGACGAGGCTGACTCCATCGGTTGTGCACTCCTAACTAACCTGTCTGTCCCACAAGCTGATTTTAAATACTGCAAATTATAAAGCTGTGGCCTGCTCTCCCTGCATTTATTGGAGGCCATTATGACACCAGAGGAGGTAGTATTTAGTGTAAGTTCCTGTCCTAAAGACATCGCCTTGGTGTTGGCGGACAGGCACAAATAATTTTGCACAAAATGTATTTGCCAAGAATCTCACATTCATAATGTAGAATTAGCACTAGTATATTTTCTATAGTGAGTATGGCACTCTTGTATTTACTTGATTATTTGTGTCTGCAGGGTGCTGTTGCATTGCTTGTTTTTACTTTTGCGCTTTCAGCCATGGCGACGTGCCCCTGCACACTGGCATGTACCGACTAACTGCCCTTTTTTCTTTGTAGTATTATAGTATAGTAATATACATTATTTATACCGTATTTACCTATATAGAGGAAGTATTTTCATGAATATGGCATAGATCCGATAAAAATTGACCCATTTTCTATGACTGAAAGCCAATACAAAATGATAATTTTTATAACTGTGCTATAAGGTGTTATTACATGCTATTAAAGAGGTTGTCCACTTTCAGGAGGGAACTGGACAACGGTTGGGATTGCCTGCAATAAAGAATAGATCATTACTTACCTGACAGAACCTGCACCGCCGCTCCATGACCACTACAACCAATCACGGTGCAACTGAAGAGGCCAGTGACTTGCTGCAGCGGTCATGTGTTGTGTGTTTTCTCATGAAACTGGACAACACCTGTATTCATTACTCTTTGCTCTTCAACAATAAGGCTAGGTTCATACAGGCAAAATCTTTGTGATGAAGCACAGGGGCAGATCAGCAGGCTGATCTGACTATATTAACAAATCGCTTGGCAGCAGAAACGCCCCAAAAAAACTGCTGAAACCGTTATTTTAGTCCTTTCCTATTGACTTCAATGGGCAATGCAGCTAAAAACATGTCACTTCTCATGCAGATTTTGATTTGAAATATGCATATGGTCGTTTTTTACTTTGAAATCAATGGCAGGCTGATCATGGCGTTTTGAATGCGGATTATGCTGCGTAAAATGACTCTTTACTGCAGCGGAATCCACTGCAGATTTTGTGTGTGTGAACCTAGCCTCAATAATACCATAGAATGAAGTAATTTCCAGCATACCTTCTGCCCATCCTCTTGTATTGCAGGTGTTACAGCCAAGTATCTGTGCACAGTTTGCTTTTCCCTGTCTTTTCTATGGGATGCAGGCTGCCACCTGGTGGATGAATTCTGCATGACAGGTGAAATAAATTGCTGATGAACATTTTTTAGGAATCTTTGTTAGCAATAGCTACGTTTTCTCAGCATATTTACATGACATTACAATTACATATAATATGTTCACTTTAGTTATAATCCTAAACTACATGAATGGAAAACACTGTATAAATTGCTAACAGACTCAGTTTCCAGGAGAAGCGGCCACAATAGCTGAGATTCATATTTTTTAAATATAAATTATGGTCATGGACTTAGGCTCTGATCACGCTAGTGTCATGGCTTCCTTTGATACCAGAGGCTATGACTCTGTGATGGATCCCATAAACCCATAAGTGGGTGCTCTCTGGCGAAGATGGGGCATTCCAAGGGCCGGGCTTAGACGCCTTAGATTTTACTAACTAAAACATTTGTAAATATGCTGACACATTGACCCCTACAATTAATTACATTGCTAACGACTTGGAGATGACTTATTGCTCTTCATTTGATTGCTGCACTTGCTACAATTTCTCAAATTTGGAGATGCATTCACCTGAAAAAAGTTGTAAAGTCATGGCCACTAGGGGTCTCACTTCCAGCTAAGTTGCAGTTTACCGCATGTTGTCAGGCAAGATCTGTCCCTGGTAACAAAGGCACAGAAGACGGGCGAGAGGAAGTGGGAGCGTGTCAGAGTTAGCTGAGATCCTAAGCCTGATAAAAGAGCTGCTTATACACTGCTTCTGAACATCAAGGGAGACTCCTGTGTGTCTGTAAGTGTGATTTATCCCTCCTTATCTGTTCTGTGAGCTCTGGGGCTGAAAACATAGTGGGAAGTAAGGGAAGCGAGGTCACAGCAGTACAGTGTTGGCAAGAGGGAGACGCCCTTGCTTCTGAGTGAAATGCATCAAGCTGTGCAGCTAAAACAGGGAATAATATGGCAGAAAAAAACATAAGGGAAGTCCAAACATAACTGTTTCTTCACAGTTATGATTGTTCAAAGAAGCACAGCTATTATTCTACCTTTTTTTTTGAAAACTCAGATATGCATTAAGGCAGACATAGGATTATGTTAGTTTATGTGTTCAGCACTGCAAAATGTGTTGTCTTTATATAAGTAACACTTAACTGTCGTAAAAACCAACAGAATTCAGGTGTCTTTACTATCCTCATTGATAATTTTATGTTGGGAAAACATTTTTTATACTTTTTAAAGGGTATGTGCCAAGTTTTACATTTAGGGTAGAGGATAAGGGTATGATTGGTGAAGGTCAGTGAGATCCCCACCGATCAGACTTTATCTCTATCCTGTAGATATGGTGATAAATTTAAAAACCTTTTAGGAACGGGCTATTTATCATGTTTTTTTAAGTTCTTTACTACAGTAAAAACTGCTTTTCTATAATAAGGATCATGCAGCAGTGGAAAGTTGTTGTATCGCCTATTTTTCTAAATGCATGCAAGAGACAATTTTATCATTACACCAGCAGTTTGCCACTCTAGGTAATTGTAAAAATCCTTCAGAATAGAGCTGGGGGCGCTGTTGCAATAAAGTCCATGAAAACTTCATTCCAGCAGCAGTGGTTAAAATTGGTACTGCAAGTGATATAAATACAACATAAACTGCAATGCAGCAAAAATGGCAGGGAGTCTACAATATTAAGATAGCAAAGAAGATAGCAAAATCACATCTCATCACAAGGTGAGACCTCCCCTTTAAGGTTTATAAAGATCAATGCAGCCGACACAGGAGCTCGATAGAGTTTACAGTAGAAGTCCTCAGCAGCTTGGGACGTGATCGGGGTGGCAGATGTGCCATCTTCTTTCCAAGCTTCGGTTAAATGAAATCAAATACAATTTAATCATCCTGGAGATGCCACTGCACTTGGCTCTCACCTGCGTACGCCCATTGTCTTCTTCAGTGAAGATTACTGATCGTTCTCACTTTGATGGTCTAGGTGTGCAGCCTTCGAGTGTGAAATGGAAATCGGCTCATTTTGCTTGTAATTATTTTATAATTGTAAGTAATAAAGATCTCGCTTCCTAAACCCATCACTCATTATTGCTGTGATCAAACAGGAAAAAGTAGCTGATTGTGCATTCCCGGTATGACCAAGTACATTAGCAATAAAACCACATATAGCAGCACATCATCGCAGGCAACATACGAATGTTCATCTAAGATGTGAGAATGCTGGATATATACAGGACGATACCGCAATAGCGCATACAGTGACATATGTGTGCAAACAGGAAGATACCGCAATAAAGTATACAGTGACATATGTGTGCAAACAGGAAGATACCGCAATAACGTATACAGTGACATATGTGTGCAAACAGGAAGATACCGCAATAAAGTATACAGCGACATATGTGTGCAAACAGGAAGATACCGCAATAACGTATACAGCGACATATGTGTGCAAACAGGAAGATACCGCAATAACGTATACAGTGACATATGTGTGCAAACAGGAAGATACCGCAATAACGTATACAGCGACATATGTGTGCAAACAGGAAGATACCGCAATAGCGCATACAGTGACATATGTGTGCAAACAGGAAGATACCGCAATAGCGCATACAGTAACATATGTGTGCAAACAGGAAGATACCGCAATAGCGTATACAGCGACATATGTGTACAAACAGGAAGATACCGCAATAGCGTATACAGCGACATATGTGTGCAAACAGGAAGATACCGCAATAGCGTATACAGCGACATGTATGTGCAAACAGGAAGATACCGCAATAGCGTATACAGCGACATATGTGTGCAAACAGGAAGATACCGCAATAGCGTATACAGTGACATATGTGTGCAAACAGGAAGATACCGCAAAACGTATACAGCGACATATGTATGCAAACAGGAAGATACCGCAATAGCGTATACAGCGACATATGTATGCAAACAGGAAGATACCGCAATAGTGTATACAGCGACATATGTGTACAAACAGGAAGATACCGCAATAGCGTATACAGCGAAATATGTGTGCAAACAGGAAAATACTGCAATAGCGTATACAGCGATATATGTGTACAAACAGGAAGATACTGCAATAGCGTATACAGTGACATATGTGTGCAAACAGGAAGATACCGCAATAGCGTACACAGCAACATATGTGTGCAAACAGGAAGATACCGCAATAATGTATATAGCGACATATGTGTACAAACAGGAAGATACCGCAATAGCGTATACAGCGACATATGTATACAAACAGGAAGATACCGCAATAGCGTATACAGCGACATATGTATACAAACAGGAAGATACCGCAATAGTGTATACAGCGACATATGTGTACAAACAGGAAGATACCGCAATAGCGTATACAGTGACATATGTGTACAAACAGGAAGATACCGCAATAGAGTATACAGCGACATCCATGTGTGTGCAAACAAGAAGATACCGCAATAATGTATACAGCAACATATGTGTGCAAACAGGAAGATACCGCAATAGCGTATACAGCGACATATGTGTACAAACAGGAAGATACCGCAATAGCGTATACAGTGACATATGTGTGCGAACAGGAAGATACTGCAATAGCGTATACAGCGAAATATGTGTACAAACAGGAAGATACCGCAATAGCGTATACAGCGACATAAGTGTACAAACAGGAAGATACTGCAATAGCGTATACAGCAACATATGTTTACAAACAGGAAGATACCGCAATAGCGTATACAGCGATATATGTGTACAAACAAGAAGGTACCACAATAGCGTATACAGCAACATATGTGTGCAAACAGGAAGATACCGCAATAGCGTATACAGCGACATATGTGTGCGAACAGGAAGATACTGCAATAGCGTATACAGCGAAATATGTGTACAAACAGGAAGATACCGCAATAGCGTATGCAGCGACATAAGTGTACAAACAGGAAGATACTGCAATAGCGTATACAGCAACATATGTTTACAAACAGGAAGATACCGCAAAAGCGTATACAGCGACATATGTGAGCAAACAGGAAGATACCGCAATAGCGTATACAGCGACATGTGTGTACAAACAGGAAGATACCGCAATAGCATATACAGTGACATATGTGTGCAAACAGGAAGATACATCAATAGCGTATACAGCGACTTATGTGTGCAAACAGTAAGATACCGCAATAGCGTATACAGCGGCATATGTGTCCAAACAGGAAGATACCGCATTTACGTATACAGCGGCATATGTATGCAAATAGGAAGATACCGCAATAATGAAAACAGCGACATATGTGTACAAACAGGAAGATACAGCAATAGCCTACACAGCGACATATGTGTGCAAACAGGAAGATACCGCAATAGCGTATACAGCGACATGTGTGTGCAAACAGGAAGATACCGCAATAGCGACATATGTGTACAAACAGGAAGATACCGCAATAGCGTATACAGCGACATATGTGTACAAACAGGAAGATACAGCAATAGCGTATACAGTGTGGCAATGTGAACACTGATGTGTGCAGTGAAGCCCCAGGGAAACTGTCAGACAGGGCTGTTTGCACCGAGAGCGTGTCACCAAGGTGCCTGGCCTTGGTGGAGTGAAAGCCCAAGTATTAGTATTAGTATAGCTGGCTCAGCCAGTTCCAGGGCGTGCTGTTACTGGGAACAGGTAATGTGCTGGGTGGGTGCCTGTTCCCCATGCTCCAGTCCGGGATTTTGGACAATGCCCATGTCCAGGGATTCTATTTAATCCTCTTGTTGGACATGGGTGGGGTCTCTGACTCTGGAGAGAGTGCAGACAGAGGCCTGCTGAGGCTCTGTCAGTGTGGTCTCAGCAAGGCAAGGCTGAGGGGCCAAGAGGCTATGCAATAGTCTGGACTTTGGGGGACTCGGTGAGGCCCGGGAACAAACGTTGAAAGGTCAGAGTCGGGAGGTCTGCTAGACCACAACCCCTGTCTAAAGTTACTGCACTCGTTACAGCCTGAGGGCTGGAGTATCGTATGGCTGGGGTAAGCCGCACCTGGTTCCGTGTGTGAACGCTATCATATAGCCGAGTTAGGGATATGATGTATATTATGTATTAGGTAGTGCCTAGACGGGCAGGTGTTTATTTATGTTGTTTTGTTTGAGAAGACTGCCAAATAAATGCACTGTTTGGACAAGAAATCCGTTGTCCGGAAGGAAGTTTGTGTGAATGATCCCCGAGACCAGAGCTAACCCCCCACAACAGCGACATATGTGTACAAACAGGAAGATACAGCAATAGCGTATACAGCGACATATGTGTACAAACAGGAAGATACAGCAATAGCGAATACAGTGACATATGTGTACAAACAGGAAGATACCGCAATAGCGAATACAGTGACATATGTGTACAAACAGGAAGATACCGCAATAGCGAATACAGTGACATATGTGTACAAACAGGAAGATACCGCAATAGCGAATACAGTGACATATGTGTACAAACAGGAAGATACCGCAATAGCGAATACAGTGACATACCTGTACATACAAGATAATACTGCAAAATTGTAAATATTAATGAGCATAATAAAAAGTGTATACAAAGACATACATGTACATAAAGGAAGATACAGCAATAGTGTATACAGGACCAAACCTGTACTTACAAGAACATACTGTAAATAGTGTATACAGCAAAATATGTGTACATACAGGAAGGTACAGAAACAGTGCATACAGCAACATACATATAAGCGGGGGCGGACACATGCAGCAGAGGGGCCCTGTGCAAAGAATGTACCTGCCCCCCCCCCCAAAAAAAAAAACCCACAAATACATATATGTTTTATTATATGCAAATAGTTGCATTAACATTACAACTAGAGGCTGCGTTCTCTTTATAGCTGCTGTGACCTTTGCACATGGCCCGGTGTGATGACATTTTCACTGGGAACGCCCCCTGTTGCTCCTAGGGGCTCATTTACATATGATAAAGCATCATCTTTTTTAGCAAGGCGGACACATATGAACACGGGACTAACACAGATGCCTTAAGCTGCCAAGAGCACATGTAACAGATCAGCCAGTTTCATAGGTACAAAACTGCTGACAGATGCCCTTTAAAGGGGTTGTCCGGGTTCAGAGCTGAACTCGGACATAACCCCTTCTTCCCCCACTCAGTCCCTCTAAAATGAGCAATGGGGCATTTCGCAATTAGTCATAAGACTACATGCGCTCTATTAGCACTTTGTTTTCCGTCTTGCATAACGGGAACCAGACGGATCCGCTATGATTCCCATAGACTTCTATTATGACGGATCAAAATGGAATGCCTCTTAAAGGCTTTCGTTTTGACTTCCGACTAATGGATTCTGTTATTTTCCATTATAACCATGTTATAACGGAAAACAAAAACGGAATCCATAACGCTGATGTGAACCCTCCGTTAGGCTCCATTCACACGTCCGCAATTCTGTTCCGCATTTTGTGGATCCGCAAAACACACACGGATGTGTGAATGGACCCTAACTGTGCTAAAAAATGGCATTCTTAAACTCTGCCCCCCTGTCAGTGACAGTGTGTCACCTCACAAACCGCCTCCCTGCATCCTCCGCTCACTGCTGCTCGACCATTCAACTTAACGCTTAGCGCCCCATACCTCTTACATCCAGTGATGTCTCCTCTAATGCAGACGTTCACTTTCCTCATCTTCTCCATTCAGCCAAGACCACCATGACAACATCTTTGAGCCACGTCTTGTTTCTGCAGAGTTTGCAACACAGACATCTGAGATTCCTCACTTTCCATCACCCCCTTCCTGGTGCCCTAACATGGTAATCGAGCTACTACCCCCAGTACTGTGCCCCCTGTGCTCCCCAATGTTCACATACACTATACTGCAGAAATAAAAGTGCCATACAGTTAGTCTCCCCATAGTAATAGTCCTCCCAGACTGCTGTGAATAGTAATAGTGGTCCTCAAAGTCACAACAATAGTAATTCCCTCCCATAGTACCCCCAGTGGTCATAAGGCTCCCTATAATGCCCTTGGTACTAATAAGACCCCCCTATCGGGCACCCCTTATAGATATAAGGCTAATCTATAAGGCATTTCTATAGCACTCTCAGTAGTAGTAATGCCCGCCACCACTGCCCACAGTATTTATAATGTTCCCTGCAGTACCCCCTGTAATTATAATGCCTTCTGCAGTACCCCCTGGAGCTATATTCTTCTCTATAGTGCCCCCATAAGTATAATGCCTGTCCTTTCTCTCCAGTCTTCTATACAATACAGTCCCATGTAAATAACACCAGTCCTCTCCCTCTAGTCTTCTATACCATGTATTCCCATGTAAATAACACCAGTCCTCCCCCTCTAGTCTTCTATACCATGTAGTCCCATGTAAATAACGCCAGTCCTTTCCCTCCAGTCTTCTGTACCATGTAGTCCCATGTAAATAACGCCAGTCCTTTCCCTCTAGTCTTCTATACCATGTAGTCCCATGTAAATAACGCCAGTCCTTTCCCTCCAGTCTTCTATACCATGTAGTCCCATGTAAATAACGCCAGTCCTTTCCCTCCAGTCTTCTATACCATGTAGTCCCATGTAAATAACACCAGTCCTCTTCCTCTAGTCTTCTATCTCTTACAGTCCCATGTAAATAACCTCTCTTCCTTACAGTCTTCTATAACATACACTCTCATGTAAATAACTTAAATCCTCTCCTTCAGCCCCTCCAACACATTGTCCCATGTAAATAACATTACTCCTTACCCTCCAGTCCTCTATAATATCCAGTCCATTGTAAATAACACCAGTCATCTCCCCCCAGTCTTCTGTAACATATAGTCCCATGTAACTAACACCCCTCCCCTCCATTCAGCCCCTCTAACATACAGTCCCAATTAAATAACATACTTCCCTCCCACTAAGCAGGGAGGAGGTATAATGGGGAGAACCACATCTCCCAGTATTTCTCGTATAAGTACGATACTAATCCCCCTACACTAGAGAGATCAAAACCCAACCTCCAACTAAGGATCAGTAAAATGGACTTCAATTGCAATTCTATTCCTCTGAGTGCCTTGTCAGCACTCGAGCCACGTTTCTATCTGGAGCCCTTGACTACATTTTCGATTTAAATACATAGAACCTTTGCCAAGTTCCTACTTATGCCACAAAACCACCAGTTTATAATGGCGACCACCCCCCTCCCCCATCTGTCGACTGCACTACCCTACCAATACCTCTTCACCACTCACATTGGGAACTATGTATGTATTTTTAGTGTATATCATATAATAAACAACATTATGGAAATACTTTATGTGTATCCTATCTGAGATATGAGGCCTTTATGTAAGGGTACTTTCTGCCGTGCTGTGCCGTAGCTCCGCCCGCCGCCCCGTTATAGTCAATGGGGAAGGAGCGGCAGCACGGCAGTGCACGGGTACTTGCGGTATGGCGGATCTAGCAGGCTGTTCACCTGCCGGAACAGCCTGCCGGATAGCTATGCCACTAGTGTGAGAGTACCCTAATGTCCTACTCTATGAAATCTTATTATGGTATTTTTTCGGGAAAAACTAGGCTTTTCTATGTTATCCACATTAAATTTATATGTGTTGTAAGCAGAAGAAAAAAAGGGGCTGATGCTGCAAGTTACAGATATAACTGGAAACTGCAATACAGCAACATGACAGAAACGTCACAATTTATTGAGAAATAAGGTGTGTAAATCATACAATTATATGACAGAGTGAATGACTATGGGAAGACATAGAAAATACCACTGTGCTGTCACGCTGAATGGTTTACCTTCTAAAATCCGATAAACAGTGATGTACATAGAAGGGAAAAGAAGAGGGGGGGGGGGGTCCATAGAAAAGATCAGACATGGGCATCTCTAGTAGGGTGTTGGGTAGAGATGAGCAAAGTTTTGGAAAATTTGATTTGGCTGCTACCCCCCGCCAGGGTATTCTGGCTATAAATTATTCCCTAACCATTGGATTGGATATATGGTGGGGGTCCACACCAATCATGAAAATGAGGGTCATGCATACCCTTTTTGAATATAGTGGTGGTTGAGCATGTGACCTTTGGCTCTGTTCAAATTGTATGGAAATGGCACCGCCATCTCTGGCAGCCCCATACAGGTGAATGGAATGGCATTACACGTGCTTGACCCCAGATGGTGGATAGGCAGTAGATAGTTACTGGAATAGCCATTGAACTGACTGGTGACAGCATGGAAAGACTTTTGGATGGGTTTTTTTATTTGTCACATTTGTAACTGTTTGGTTTTCTTATCTCAGGGGAGCACCTAGCCTTTCTGCTGCCTGATGCAAAAACTGAACCCCCCCCCCCCCCCCATTCCAATTTCCTAACCTAACCCCTTCACCATAATGGAAGCGCTCATTGCCCGTGGCCCTTTGCTGCCCCTCTCTTGCCCCTTCCTGGCGCTTCCTAAGGCGATCGCCTCACCTGGCCTCATTGGTGGTGCACCCCTGTCTTATCTGTACTGTTAGTCTTCTGGTCTCCAATTGTCCAATGCACAGATCATGGAAGCATGGTAGGTAGTAAATGACTAATAATAATTGCTTTTTCCAGTTCTTAAGTCAAAGAATTCATGATAACACAGACCATTAACCTCTGCGAGTGCAGCTCAGGAACGTGACTATTCCCTAATGAACAACCAAACAACCTCATTCTTATGAATAATATTTCACAAAAGGCTGCTTCGGCTGTTTTAGGTGTAGTTCCTATTAACGGCCTGCTGAGGTCAGTCTTACTCTGTACTGAGAAGGTTTCGTCTATGATTAGCCACCTCCCTAATCATAATTATAATATGCTACAATACACCTGTCCTGCCAAAACATATTAGATACTCCTTCAGATCAGCATAGTTCATGGTAGCGCTCTCCAATCTGTGGCTTTCCAGGTGATGCAACACTACAGCTCTTAGCATACTAGTAGTTGTAGTTTTACAGTGGCTGGCAAGATACCTAGGTTGGAGGCCACTGGTTTATAATGTGGTGGTATTATTTATTCACAAACAGTTGTCTGCTTTTTAAAAGTCCTTTTTATTAAAAACCTCCAGCAAGAAGTCTGAGGTTCAGATCTAATCTGCTGGGCAACCCGGCAGAAACTGTTCAACTCTCCCACAATGCCCCTGCAAGGGGAACAAAGCATTACATGATGACTATTGAAAGTAATTTGCTGTGTCCTTGTTAAAGGCAGTGAGTGTGGACCCACATAGCCAACCAACCTGTCTGACTTTGTGCTAGTCTTGAGGGCGTTATTCTGGCGGTCCCCTGGTATACACCCTTTAATCCCTATAATCTGACCTTCGTTGCAGGAGAGCCGCCAGACCACTAACTCTTGGAGTAGTCAAGGTGCGGTATGCTTCTAACCCACAGGGGATAGAGACACCAATGTCAAGCACCTAGAGATCAGGCAATACATGTAGTCAGAAAAGAAGCAGAGATCAGGGCAGGTAGAGAACACTCAAATTTGTTAAACATTCCAAAGGCATGTGTCTCGGGGTCTATAAGGTGAACTGGTGTGGATCAGGCAGAAGAGAGTTAGGATCCAGTAAACAGGCAGAAGACAATACACAGGCAGATAAATCGGTTATAGCTCTTTTGCAGGGCCTAACAAGCTAGATAAGCCCAAATGAATCTATTGCTCAGGCCAGGGATGGAACAAACTGTCTAGAATATACTTTATTGGAGGGCTGTTGAGCTTATTAGTCAAACAGATGAACACAAAGAAAACAGGGGAATTAGGCACTAACACACAGCAAGAGACCTAGCAACCAGGCTGGAGCCTGCGGAATAGCACACAGGAATCAGGCGGCC